>RJWJ010011508.1:0-44180 GCA_004363605.1 Indri indri | reverse complement strand
CTCTAGCTTACCTGGAGCCTTTTCCAACAGAAACTAGCCTCTCTGCCCCTTGCAAAGAAAAGTAGAATTTTCATCATTTATTTCGTTGATTTCCTCCAAAGGTTGGAGTGACGGGGTAGGGCAGTGTTTCCCTGGGGTTGGGAGGTATAGGGAACACCTGCATCGGAGTCATAGCTGGAGGGGGCTTGTTAAAGGCCCCCTGAAGCAGAGTCCCTGGCAGTAAGCATTTGAATGGCTTCCTCTGGTGCTTCTGGGCACGCTGGCGCCTGGGAGCCGGCAGCCTGTGGGGTGAGTAACATCTCCCAGCACCGCCTTCTCCTGAGGGGCAGCCGTGCAACAGCGAGGCTTGTCTCAGGGAACACACGCGCTTTGGCGGGTTTGATGTGGACACAGTCTGAGAAGAACCAGGACAGATTTCCGAGCCCACTCTCCTTATGCTTTTTCTAGGAAACGAAATCGAATAGCACAGTATTAAGATCATAGCCCATATTGAGCAAACATTCCATTTTACTTTGCAACGGTGACTCATATGTTTAAGCAAGGTATTAAGAAGCACTCAGATAAGATTTGTGTATCTATGTTCCCAAACGGAGCTGTTATCAGCTCTGCCTACATAAACCTGTGCTGCTGAACTTCATAATAATGATAACAAAACATGATCTGAACAAACTGTGATTTTTTCCTACTATGTTAGGATTCTGGGGAAATGAAGCACGTCCGAGAGAAGGTTTTTTTTGTTTCTTCCTGGAAGTTTTCTTAGTTTACCTCACTGAAGAGATGCCTCCAGGTAGCTCTGACTTAAGGAGCGGGTTACTGGGGCACAGGCTCTGGGCCAAGGGAGCGCAGTACTGATGGTCCAAGGCGTCTCTAAATAAGCAAAAAAATGTAAAAGATTCCCTCGCTGCTTCCCATGCCGGGCCCTGCCCTAAGCACTTTGCATGCATTAGCCTGTAATCCTCACATCAACTCTAAGAGGCGGGTGCTATTATTATTATTGCCTTTTTACAGATGGGGAAACTGAGGTACAGAGCCGTTTAGTAACTTGCCCCAAGTCCCTAGCTAGTAAGCAGCCACGCCAGTGTTCAAACTAAGGCAGCCTGTGCTGTCGACCGCCGCGCTGCCCTGCCTGTCAGGACACAAACAAGGCGACGTTGCCGCTAATGCGATGAGAAATGCCAATTGAGCAAAATACAAAATGACAAGAAAACGTCAAGCCACCATTTGACATATTTGTTTACCTAGTCTCTGGGGTTTAGTTTTGAGACAGACTTTCACAGGCTCCTCCATGACTCGTCTCTGTCAGAAGTGTGCCCACGGCTTCCTACTCATCAGTGTTTCTCTCTGTTTAGACCCAGTGAATCATCCTCACGAATCTTCAGCCCCCAAATGATGGCCCCTCTGTCCTCGCCAGGCCTGGGGTTGTTTCATGCCCCACACCCAGTGAGGCGCTCCAGGAGCCCCGACTCCTTTCAAGAACTGCACTCATGTTTTTCCTCCAAGTTGCACTAATATTTCAGTTATGCTAATGTGTCCTCCAAATTGCACTGACATTAACATGCCTGTGACCCACAGGTAGCAAAGACTTTGGAGTAGGCACGGGGCTGAGACAAGAAAGAGTCTTCTGGGCAGGAGGTCCACAAGTCACATCCTCCTGCGAGGCAGACCCAAGCACTGTCCTGTGGGGGAGAGGTGGACGGGGAGGAGCAGGGGGGAGGTGCTCGGGGTGAGGCCTCAGACTCGTGCCGTGTGCAGGGCCCAGCTGGGCCCTTCTTCACAAACGTGGGATGGAAACTCCCAGGGGGGAGCCAATCCTTTCGCCCACTTAGAAGTCATTCACCGCAGCGATCCTGTGGCTTTGTGCTTCTGAGGCCAGGCACAGCCCCGACCAGGGCTGGAACAAGAGGTGGAATTCCTTATTTCGACCTTATTCCCACTTAGGGTCAGCTGTGCAGGCTGCAGCTCTGAAAGGGGCACAAAGTGCCCCTGGGATAAATAGAAGACTCAGAGCCAGTGGAGGCCTGGCCAGTTAATTCAGCCGCTGCATGGGAACGTCTCTGCTCCCACCAAGGTGGGCAGTGCCCCCCAGTGGAAAAGATAAAAACGCTCCTCTCACTCATCTTAAGATGCAGCCCCAATAAACGGAAACCCCAAACTGCAGAGTGCACAGCATAGTGCTTTTGTGCTGCTCACGAGGGGTTTCTTCAATCCTCTAAATTGAGGACAGTTTAGTGTGTCGTTCAAGAAGGTGTCTGGGGTAGAAAACCACGTATTACAGATGCCTTATTTGGTATATAAGCAAAGGGATATACAGTGTGGGTTGATATGAAATCATTCTCTTCACACCCACAAAATAAGCGTTAAGTGAACATTTAAAAAATACCCATTCGAAGGTATGTCAGGTTGTTATGTAGCCTGGAACGCCCTCCCTTCTCAGTCCTGGTGTGCCCCAGACCTTGAGGGTCTCCCGGGCCGTTAGCAGCAGCAAACCTCAGAAGCCGAGCCCTGCGCCTTCCTGGCCTCATCCTTTCCAGTTCTGTAAACTACAGTTGTAGAACTATTTCTTTTTCTTTTTTTCTTTTTTTTTTTTTTTTACTTTTTAGATTTTAATATTTTTAAACAGCTTTATCATGATATAATTTACATACCACACCGTTCACTCTTTTAAAATATACGATTCAAATAATTTTTACCATAGTCACAAAGTTGTGTGACCATTGCTACAATCTAATTTTATTTAATTTTATTTATTTATTTATTAGAGAAGGAGTCTCACTCTGTGCCAGGCTGGAGTGCAGTGGTATGATCATACCTCACTGCAGTCTTGAACTTCTGGGCTCAAGCGATCCTCCCACCTCAACCTCCTGAGCAGCTATGACTACAGGGTGCACACCACCACACCTGGATAATTTTTTTCTTATTTTTTGTGGAGACAGGGGTCTTGCTATGTCCCCCAGGCTGGTCTCGAACTCCTGGCCTCAAACAATCCTACTGCCTCAGCTTCCTTAAGTGCTGGGATTATAGGCATGAGCCACTGCACCCAGCCTACAATCTAATTTCAGAACATTCTTGTCACCCCAAGAAAGAAACCCTGTGTCCATTAATAGCCATTCCCCATATTCCTACCTATACCCTGCACCCAACCCTTAGCAAAAACTAATCTACTTTCTGTCTCTATAGATTTACCTCTTTGGGACATTTCACATAAATGGACTCTTACAAGATGTCACCTTTTGTGGCTGGCTTCTTTCACTTAGCATGATGTTCTCAAGGTTCATGCATGTTGTAGTATGTATTGATACTTCATTCCTTTTTACGACTGAAAAATATTCCATTGTATAGATATAGCACATTTTATTTATCCACTTGTCATTTGATGAAGATGAGCCATTTGTTTAAAGATGGCTCTTTGTTTTCCTTTCCAACTCCCAATCAGAAAGGGCATCCATAGAGCTGGGTTCAGTGGTGCACACCTGTAGTCCTAGCTACTTGGGAATCTAGGCCAGGAAGACACCTTGAGCCCAGGAGTTCAAGTCTAGCCTGGGCAACATAGTGAGATCCCATCTCTAAAAAGAAAAAAAGAAAGGACATCCCTGAAGATACCCAGACAGTGTGCCCCCGGGCCACCTTGAGTTTCCTGTCCCCTCTGGTAGGATCTGATTTTGGGGCACACTCCAGCAAATCCTCCAGGTTGACTCTTGGGCTGATCTGAGAGCTGACACAGGGAAATTTTTCAAGTAGTGATTTCTGGCACCCAAAGATTGTCATTGTCAAGGATATGAAGGAGTAGGAATGCTGCTATGGTCTGAATGTCCCCCAAATTCCTTAAACTTAATCGCCAATGCAGTAATGTTAAGAGGTATGGCCTTTGGGAAGTGATTAGGTCAGATTGGTATCTGCCCTCGTGAATGGGGTTAGAGCCCTTTTGGAACAAGTTCTCCCCTTCTGCCCTTCTGCCTTCCACCACATGAGGATGCAAAAGCAGCTGTCACCAGACACCGAATCTGCTGGCACCTTGATCTCCCAGCCCCCAGAACTGTGGAAAATAAATTTTTTTCTTTATAAATTACTCAAAGGTATTTTGTTATAGCAGCAGAACCATACTAAGACAAATGTCAAGGGTTGTCCTTTGGGATTCAAGGGCCTTGGCCCCACCTCAGTCCCCTCCCAACCAAAGCCACCCTAGAGAAGCACACAGTCGGAGTGAAAACAGCATCATATGCCATGCAAACTCAACTCTGGGGCACGACCCCCAGCCCAGGAGCCTCTGCTAAGTTGACCTTCTGTCTCTGGCTTTGGGAGGCTTCCTGCTCCTCCCAGGGTCTCATCTGCAGTCACTGCCTCCTGGGGCCGGGTGGCCAAGACCCCTCAGAAGGGGTGACTGGATGGAAGAGGCAGCAATCAATGCATCACGTTGTGCCTGCATCAGCCAAGTGGGATTCCACGGACTACACTACCCCTATCCCGTGTTCCCTGTGGCATGTTCAGGTGGAGTTGGGTTTAGCAGCAGACTTTCATTTAATCTTCTTTGAGCATGTTAGGCCCTCAGGAGACCTCCCGGGAAGATTCTCTGCTCTGGCCTCTGCCCTCCACGCAGTCTGTGTCTGGCCCTTCCTCCTCGAGGATACCGGAGACAGGGTGGAAGCATTAACCAAGATGAGTGACAGAAAATGCGGGTTCAAGGCGGTGGGTTGGATGATGGAAAACCTCAGAGAGGCAGCTCTTCCTGTTCATGCCGTGTCCCGGGTATACGCACATGCAGGTTGGGGGCACTCAGTGGTGTCATTCAGACCCCCACACACCTCCACTTTCTTAACCCTGGAGAAGCTGCGAGAGGGGATGTCCTCATCTTGTCCTGAAATCCATCCCAGTAGGAGGACGACAGATGCTCCTAAGAAAGAAGTATCTAGAATAGGACAAGGCCCCAGGTGGCAATCAAGCATTGTTTCTGTGGTCCTTAGGGTGGCAGACCTCTTTCCACAAGTGGAAGCGCTATCCCGCTACACCTTTGGTGTCATCTAACACTTGGGGATGTTTGAGGAACGGTCCCCATCTTCCTTGAGGAGGTGGCCTCTTTCTGAGGCTCAGGGCTTCCATGCTATCCCATGCTGCCACTAGATGGTGCCAGACACCACTAGCTGGGGATGAAAGGTTTGGGACCAGAGGCGGGAAAGGCTGTCATTGAGGGTCCCCCATCTTGAAGGTATGCCCATGTCACCAGATTTTAATTTAATTCCCCTAGAATTCATTTTTCTTATAGGTAAATTATTCTCATAAGTAGCTTATTTTTATGTTTATGGAGAACATAGTCCTGAATATAAAGGATACTCAAGAATATGTTTTTCTTAGCCCCTCCCCAGCCTCCCTCTGCCCTCCCGTCTTCAGCAACAGCGGCACAAGCTGAGACAATGACCAACTTTGCATTCCTCAAAATTCTGCTATAAGAAAATGAGAATGGTCTCAGATTGAAAGGGCATGATGCTGCTTCTCTGGTCAAAGAACAAGAGAATTCCGCAGCCAGGACAGAAGAATGCGAGACTAGGGTGCAGGACACAAGTCTAACCAAAAACATATCGAAGAGATTGCAAAGGTGACAAAAACAAAAATGACAATAAATTAGTTATGGATTCTTAATCTTTCCAGTTAGTAAAACATATAGTTTCGAACTGCACGTCAGTATTTGCATAATGAAAAAGAAACTAAATGTTTCCGTTTTTTAAAAAAAAAATGAGAATGGATCCAGTTAAATTAAATTGCAGCGGCTGGTGTGTCCGTGAGCACCACGAGGCATCCCAACTCCTGTGGCCACCTTCGCCTGCCTCTGCTGCCCTGAGGCGCCTGCCTCCCCCAGGCTGGCTCTGCTAGCAGGGAGGGGCACACTTTGGAAAGGGCCTCGCAAAAGGTCAAGACCAGGCAGCAGTGAGTGGTACCTTGAGATCCAAAGGACAAGGGTGGTCAAATTGGAATCCTGGACACAGAAGGGAACTTTATATACAGGACCTGAGCCTGAAACGAGGAGAGAAAGAGACTCGTGGACAGCAAGAAAGTCACACATCAGCAGAGCAGGTGGCATTGTCCTTTTATGTCTCCATGAAAGGAGACAAAAGCAAAGAAAGATCCCCGTGGGGGGCCTGGCCTGGCCTGAAGGGATCCTGGAGTGAAGATGTCCTGAGCGCCCTGGGCAGGGATGGGGGCAAACGCAGAAGGAGCCTCAAGGAGGGCAGGCCCCCCTAGGCCTCAGCAACCACAGTCCTCCTGGAGGCTTCTGGGAAAGAGTGGGATGGGATGTACTTTCGCATTCTCCTAGACTAAGAATTAAGGAGGAGAAGAGGCAGTGGGACCAGGAACCTGCCTTTACGGGAAGCTCCCAGGCCCTGGGTCCCGGTGCAGGGCTCAGGGCCTTGCCAGCTCTATCGCTAACACGGATTTCCTTCCCCCAGGCACAGGGTGGCTTGGTGAGGTCAAATATTTGACATAAAGCCAATGGGACCAAATTTCAGAAATGAGAGTTGCAACCAGACCCTGCTAAGTGGTCTTAGCAACAGAGTGTCCCCACCCATGCCGGCTCACGGCCCCTTGCCGCCGCCCTCCCTCGGAGCAGTGTTCTCCCTGCCCAGAGCCTGGGGAGCTACCTCTTGCGCCTTGTTCAAAAAGACCCTGAAATCCACTTTCTCCCAAAAAAATGCCCCAGTGGAGGTCGGGGGAACACCAGTCCCGTTCCTCCCCCACCCAGACACAGCCTGGTCCTTGCCCTCCTCCCTGAGTCCCCACACAGGCAGGGACCCTGTCTGAAAGCCACGGCAGGAACACCACACCACACACCTCGGTTCATTCAGTTCATGCTTTTATTCTGAAGCCAGCAGGTTGGTGTATGGTTGCTGCCCCGTCTGAGATCCATGCCCCTTTCAGCCCCTGCCCTGCTCCCTCCCACCTCTTCTTGGGCTCTCTGCAGCCTGGCAGAGCACTGCCCATCGCAAGGTCACGACCTGCTCTCAGGGGCTGGTCCTTGGAAAGGAGCTGTTTGAGGCAACTCCCTACCTGCTTTCTAAAATGCCGGTATCAGACGGCACGTTAATGGGGAGGCAGTGGGCACTGGGGCTTCACTGGCAAAGTGTTAGGAGGGGCCTTAGAGGCACTGCGATTCTGGCCTGGTGGGCTGGCCAAAGGTCACAGGTCACAGGCCACAGGCTTGCTGAGACCAGAGCCTTCAGGAGGCTGAGTGATCTCCCTGGCTCCGACAGCTGCCTGGAGATGACTGTCCACTACCGTCTGGGAAGAGCTCGCCTTGGGTCTGTTGGTCTAAAATTAAGGAATTAATCAATGAAAGGAAGATGAGCAACCCTCAGGTTGGTCCTCTGACTCTGAGCGAAGCACCCAAGGGCCTGTGCTCAGGAATGTCTAATGCAGGGAGAAAGCGCGTGCAGGGAGAGGGGCAGGGCCCAGGGAGAAGAGTAGGTCACCCAGGCAGAGGAGGCAGACGTCCTCTCTGCCATTTACAACCACTCAGGCAGCCTGAGCAGACTGGCCACCACCCAGGGCCACAGCCTCAGGCTGGGATGCCCTCAGGCTGGCCTGGTGGGCCTCGTCACGTGGGAGGTGCATGCCTATGTGCGTACTAGGCAGGGGGGGTCAGAGTAAGCAGTGTACGGAGTTGGGGGAAGCCGGGTCCCATGGTAGAAATAAAAATCCAGAAGAGCTCCCCACAGGCTGTGCTCTGAAAGAGGCTCAGTGGGTATCCTGAGACCAGGAAAGCTCCTAAAAGTTGATGTTCTTCAAGTTTACGGAGCAGCGGTACCTGCCATCCAGGAACCTGGAGCACAGCAGGTTGGGCAGGCAGGGACAGGTATGGTGCTGCCGTTTCCCAGGGAAGGGGATCTGGGGAGAGAAGAGCAACAGAGGAAGGTGGACTCCTGGCAGGAGCCTCTGGTCAGCCCAGCCCCGCAAATGTCCCACCTGCACACCCTCCACCCTCCCCTCCACTGAGCACAGCAATAGTAGCAAGTGGAGACGAGGAAATGAGGCACAGAGTGGCTAAGCAATGTGCCGAGATCACACAGCTAATGTGTGGAGGAGCCAGGGTTTGAACATAGGCAATCTGGCTCTGGAGACCCAGCACGTGTGTGCCTGCGCACAAGCACACACGCACACACGTTGATTGAATACTTCTACACTCAGCACCATGGTAGGTCCAAGGCACAGCTGTGAACAGGGGGCCACCATCTCTGCCCTCTGATGCACACCCCAGAGAAGTGCTGAACCACTGGGCTATCCTCAAGGGAGTTCAAATAGGAGCACAGGTCCAGTGTCAGACTGCCCGGATTCAAATCCCAGGTCTGCCACTTCCCAGACATGTGACAATCAGCAAATTATCAGCCTCTCTGTGCCTCGGCTTTATTATCTGTAAAATAGGTTAATAACAGCAGCTACCACATATGATCGTAAAGAGGTTAAAAGTATATATTAACAAAAAGCACTCAGCATAGTTTTCGTTATCACTGCGGTCCCCACTGGGAATATGGGTCTGCAGCTGAACCACCTCAAGGTTAGGAGGATGGCTGAGCTGTCCAGCCCCCTTCGCCACCGCCACCCGCTGGCCTCCTCATCCCCCCAGGCTGGGGTGGGGGTGGGAGGGGGCTGAGATTGGGAGGAAGCCTGCTGGAGGATGCTCCGAGCCCAGAGGAGCACTGAGAGCTTAGGCACAGGCAAGATCCCAGGTTGAAAGTGGCTGGAAGCCGGACCCTGAAGCCAGGCCCCACTCTCCCCCCTCCCCCCATCCCCCTTCCCCCAAACCCCACCACCACCACCAACCTCCAGCTGCCGCTGCATCCCCTGACTGCACAGAAGCCAAAGCCCTGTGGTCCCTGTTACATCCTCTGGGCTGGGAGCTGGCGGTCAGGGACGGGAACAGGGCAGGAGCTATGTTCCTAGGTCACAAAAGTCAGCACCTCCCCAAAGTGTGTGCCCTGGCACCTCACTTGCTTCACTCTAGTCCTGACCCCATATGGGAGACCATTTTGCAGGTCTCACTTAATGTTCTAGAAGAGAACATCCAACAGAGCAAAGGGCATTTGCGACCTTTTCAAAATCTGAATTTGTCAGATCCGTAAGAGACTTCAGGGGTAGTTAGTCTGCTCCCTCGCTGTGTACATGAGGTCCAGACAAGTTAAGCTAATTCGCTCAAGACTGGCAGCAAGTGAGGGGCTGGGGCTGGCCAGCCCCCGGTCTAACAGCCTACGAGATTGGTAGCACCACTCCACCAAGCCGCTCCCCAAAGGCCAGGGGGAGAGCCCAACATCAGCGAGACAGAGCTAGAGTTGGCGTCAGGAAAGTGCAGCTCCAGTCCCAGCTCTGTCTCATTGGCTGTGCGTCTTGAGCAAGCCACACGACTTTGCTACCTCGGTTTCCTCACCATTGCCCAGGGTTGCTGTGAGGATCGAGTTAGACCAGTGGTTCTCCAGCCTGTGCTAGAAGGTTGCAGGTGGACAGTGTCTGGCCCCGTACAAATAAATGTCAGTGTATTCTACGTAGAGCGCTAAGTAAGGCAGGCGCCTGGGGGAGTGGTGGGTGGCGGCAGCACTTCCTTGGCTGCCTGTTTTCCCAGACAGTCCCCAGACTGCTAGATGAGCAGTCAGGGAGCAGGGTCACCCTCTCCTGCACTCTCTCTGGAGCCAGCCTCCGTGGCCTCCCCGGCTAGAGCAAGGCCCGGGGACCCCCCCATCTGTTCAGCCCTTGGCTCGCCCACACGCGCACACCCGCGCAGTGTCTGTGCAGTACCTTATGGCTGCTGGGGTGGCACTCCTCTCCTTCCCGCCCCAGTGGGGTGCACATCCGCAGCCCTCGCAACCACAGGCTGACGGCACAGCAAGTGCCCGCGCCACACTGGACATCCCGCTCGCAGGCCTGCCGCGGACAGAGAAAAAGGGACAGCCTGTTAGTGCCACACAAGAGAAACCAGAAGGGAAAGGTATATCCAAAAGCCCCAGTTAGGGTTGGGGAAGGAGATGCTGAGAGCGTCCCCACTGGCCTCCGCCTAGCAGGACCCCTGGGGCTGAGCCTTATTGCCCGGCTTCTCTCATGGGCGGGGGGTTCAGGGCCCAGTGGGCATCCGACCCGGATCTGAGGAGACATCCAAGCTCCTCTGAGGCCACTCAGGAGGGAGACAGCTCTCCTGTTCTGATGAGTCTGGGGGCTGGAAGGCAGAGCTTTCCTGGGCTGATGCTCAGCGGATGCTGGTGGAATGGAATCAATCAGGGTTCTGTGGCAGGGAGGGGCCCTGGTGGCCCAGACCACTGGGGGGTCAGTGCCGAGTCGCCTTGGGCCGGGATTCTCCAACCCTGACCCAGCACCCACGCCTGAAGCCTCCCTCTGCCTGTTGGCACCCCTCAGCCCTCAGAGGCCCAGCCTCATCCAAGGGGCCAGCACCCCAGGAGCAGGTGCCTCTTCCCAAGTGCTTCTCTATTAACCTCCCTGATCCCTAGAGAAGGACGGACCCTCTGGGTTGGGCTCCCAGACAGGGGCTGAGTGGCCCTGCCTGGTTTCTGGAAGGTGCCATTTGTAAGGAAGACACACAAGCCCACTTTAAACAAAAGCGAGGATCGGAGAAAACAGAACTCTGAACGGCTCCAGACACAAGTGGGGACCTGATGGAGAAGCATCCACTCCCAGAGAAGCTCTGTGGCTTTTCCGAGCTGGAATTCCAAGCTGGGCTTTGGTTCTCTTTTCTCCAATAGAAGTCCATGGCGCACCTTCTGGCCACCAACTTGCTCAGCCACGAGAGGGAAAGAGGGGATGCCAAGTCCACATCACCCAGAGGATGGGCAGGTTGCAGTCGCCGGGCTGCGCCAGTCTGCAGCCTGGCAAGGGCACATCTCGCCCCCACCGGCCCCCCGAAAGTTCAAGGTTAGGGGGAAGTAGACCCCACTGGACTCTTCCTCTCCCAAACTGTGGGCACTGTTGCCCCACTCAGGGAGGAGGGACCCTACGGCCCTGAATTTGGGGACATAGCAATACCCCATTTCAAAAAGAAAAAAGAAAAGAAAAGAAAGTTTTCCTTTCTTTTCCATTCTGTGAACAATACAACTAATCCAATTCCAGGACTTGCTTAGCATTTCTCTACATTTCCGTTCTCTGTGTAAAAAGCTAAAGGAGGTTGAAATAAAAGTTGATTTCTCCTCTTTTTTTTTTTTCCTAGTTGCTCTCATCTGGAAAGTTCTCAGTTAAAACGATACTTCCTGTTTTAATAAGAATGATCTTTCTCCTATAATACAATGTGTGCTCCCATTTAAGGATGGTTTGGGGTAAAGCCAAACATCTGAGAGAAAACCATGATCCCTGTGTTTTGAACACTAAAATATACGATACCCCTCGCTGAACCTCTGCTAGGAGACTGGATTTCTCCTTGTTATCTGGACATGTGCTTTTGGGTACACTCAGCCAAACGTTGATGTCGCCTCATATTCCTCTCAGAACTAACTGGGCACAGAGTGAAAGAGTTTCAAGATATCCTTTCTTATGAGTGGAGAAAGCAGAGACTAAACTTACGCAATAGAAGCTAATAAGCTTACTGCCTTTAATTAACCTTCCTGCCTTTAATTAAGTCAACACGCTATTTAAGTTGAAATTGACTTATGAACCAGACTGTATATAAAAGCCAAAATTTACACAAAAGATAAATTGGGTATGCTGATCTACTTTATAAAGGAATTCTTTATAACACCACAGGAATCTTCATTTTACCAAAGGACTGAACTTCAAAATTTTCAGTGCTCTCCTAATGCATTTAAAACAGGGTTTGATTTACACACTGTTTCTCAAAAGCGGATTCTGTTTAGTAGAGCGAGGTCTAACTAATCTGAAAATCACACGCAATCCCTCTCTGAAGTGCTGTCTGATGGCTAATTCCCCATTCCCCTTGGTTTTGGTGCATTGAGCCAACAGGGCCGCCTGTGTGTTCCTGGGCACCTCCCCTGCAGACTCTGACATCTTCCCTAAACCCAGGGTGTAGAGAATGTTAGACAACTTACCCCCGTGATCACAGCACAGTCGGACACTGTTACTAGGAGGAGAATGATGGAGACTTGCACGGCACCTCTCATGGTCACTTGGGTGAAAGCAAAGCACTGCCCTCTCCGACGCCTCTAGCTGCCTCCTGCTCGGCCTGGTGCCCGGCGAGCTGGGAGGCCAGGCTCTCCTGCACCCCCACCTCCTCCCAGATGTCTACGGTCAGGATCCAGGGCTGCCTGTGGACGCCTCCTCTCTGCTCTTGCCTTCCCCGTCACCGATGTTATTCAGATGATCTCAGAGGCGAAGATGAGACCTGAATCCCTAACAACATTAAATCACCATCAAAACCAATAAAAATGGATACTTGGGTGGTGGGGGGGCTTTGACAGTTGCTCTAACTCTCCCAAGCACGCAGTGATTCAGACAGTTAATGTACATTTCACTCGATGTTCTTTTCTGCCTCTGGGCATCCTTCGATCCTGCTTGGGGTGGGGGGGGGGACTTCGGTAATGAATTAAGGGATTAGCAACATCACCATTTATCCTTCCCTGCACCAAACCATGCAACATACAGGATTATTGGTTGCCTCACACTCAAGCCAACAAGAATTATCTGAGGATTTACCATGGGCTCAACAACGAGGTAGCTGAGAAGACACACGAGGATAAGGTGGTATCCCTGGTCCTCTAAAAGGTTAAAATTCCAACAAGGAGACACGAAGCAGTGAGGAAAAACAGACTAGGCTTGTGGAGTTGATGTTCCTGAGTGGCACACATAGGAGTTGCTCTCTAACAGGCTCGGGACAAACAGCAGCAAGTGCCACTTAGTACAGGAACCAAAGGGCCGAAGATCGGTAAACACTCTCACCATCCTGCAGAGGCCAGTGGACTGAGGTGTTGTGAAAAGGTACCAGGAGCCACATCGCTGGCCTTCCCGTTTTATGGGTTGAGCATGAGAGCAGCCTCGTGTGTCCGTGTGCAAGCACAGTGGGCTCGGGGGCCAGTCTGGTGGGGAGTCAACTTTGGGCATAGCCCTTCCTGCTGGGAGCCACTGGCCACAGCCCTCTCTGTGCCAGGCATCCCCCAGAGAGCGTCTCAGTCCTTTATCAGACTGTAGCCGGTTCCATGAACCCCTATATGATTTTTATAATCCTCTCCTTTAAGTAACTACTTGATGCTTTGATTTGTTTCCCAGAAATGATGGACTCCTGGCCTCAAGTGATCCTCCTGCCTCGGCCTCCAAAGTGCTGGGATTATAGGCAGGAGCCACCACACTTGCCTGAAATGCTGGGTTTCCTACAAAGACAAAGGAGTTGAAATTCTGAAGGTCCCTCGGCAGACTTCCTGACACCCAGATTCACCATCGCCCACAAACTGCCCGCAGTGCATGTAGCCTCTTGTGAGATACACCATGGCCTGCCCCCACGATATCCCTTAGTCAGGAAGTCGGATTTGAGGCAGCTTCTCCTGTTCACCCAACAAGACATCTGTCATACTAAAAATTCCTTTCTCCCTTGGCAATCCTCGTTATCTCAATAATGGGACTTTTGTGCAACAAGCAACTGGACCTAGACCGAAACCCCCTTGTCATTTCAACAATAAGACAATCCAACTTCTCTCCACAATAACAAAAACCAATATTTCCCAAGACATGTTTTGCGATATATTAATAGGTGTTGCACACATAATTAATTAATTACTACAGTCAAAGATGTGGGAAACATTGAGTTACACAATTTAAACTTTTTAAAGCTTTTTTTTTTTTGCAAGACTTTTCAAGGCCTTTGATATGCT
Source organism: Indri indri (assembly GCA_004363605.1). NCBI lineage: Eukaryota > Metazoa > Chordata > Mammalia > Primates > Indriidae > Indri > Indri indri. The sequence goes on along the minus strand of RJWJ010011508.1, from coordinate 30,387 downwards.
AACAAGTATTTGAAACACTAACTGGGAAATGCAATGTGCAGTATTTCCCAAACAAATTCATCCGCAAACCTTTTTTCTCCAAGTGTCTCATGGGATTAGGGTTCCACATACAAATCTTGACAGGCATTTATGAGTACAGAAAGAAAGACGAACTAGCATGGTGGCTGGAAGCTAGGTGCCCGAGGCAGACTCTGTGACTTCTGAATGATCACTCACTAGCTTTGTGACCCTGAGAATATTGCCAATCTCTCCAAGGCTCAATTTTCTCATCTGCGACATGGGCATAAGAGTAGCACTTCCATCACAGGATTTTGTGAATATTCATCTATTTATTTATTCACTGACTATGTATTTATTGAGAGCCTACCTCATCAAAGGCACTGTTCTTGGTGCTAGGAATACAGCAGTGAACAAAACAAGGTCCCTGTCTTCATGTAATCTTGGCTCTAGTAGGGGAGACAGGTAATAGACAAACAGATTTGTACTAAAAAGGCCAACTGCACTGAGAAGGCAGAGAAGGTAACGGAGCTTGACAGTGGGTAGTATTTTAGACACAGTAAGCGTTTCTCTGAGAAAACACTCGAGCAGAGGCCTGATACAGTGCCTGAGTGAGCCAGGCAGAGCCTGGAGGAAAAACCAGCACAAAGGCCCTGCGGCAGGGCTTCTTGGCCAGTTCGAGGGGAAGCAAGGAGTGAGGGGAGCCGGGGGAAGGCAGGGAACGGGGAGGCAGTTGGAGCAGGAGCCAAAGGCCAGATCTTGCCAACCTCGCAGGACATAATAGGGACCTGACTCCAAGTGTGAGGAGAACCCCTAGAGAGTATGGAGCAGGGGAGGGGTATGATCTGATTGACATTTTGAAAGGATCCCTCTGACTGCAGGTTGAGAAGTAAGTGACATGACACATGTGAAGTGCTTAGCGCAATGCCTGGCACACAGCAGCATTTGCTAAAAAATGACAATTTTTATTATAAACAGATGGGCTTATCTGCCTCACTATAAAGTTCTTCTGCAAGGTGAGAATCAAAATGAGTCCGGCAGGTGCAGTGGCTCGCACCTGTAATCCCAGCTACTCAGGAGGCTGAGGCAGGAGTCCAAGACCAGCCTGGGCAACATAGCAAGACCCCATCTCTACAAAAAGAATAAATATTGATGGGTCCATAAGGCCCACATGTACACTGTGACACTGAGCCGGGCCGGGAACTGAAGAACCAAGAGACCACCCCAGCCTTTCAGGAACATCCACTCTGGGAGAAAAGTGACCTAGAGAGAAGGAAGCACTTTGCTGGGGGATTGGAGGAGCACACAGACATGGCACCCTGCACAGACTGCCCCACCTCACAGGGGTCTCCTTTGAGGAGGCAATGTTAGAGAATGGCTGATTCTCAGGCTAACACCCCCATTCACTACACCCCACTCTCACCGCATCTCTCCCCAGCTTCCCCCACAATGCACAAAACTAACCCATGTTGTCGCAGTGAGGAGTGGGAGCGAAGAATACTGTTGCAAAACAAAATCAGCGGCAGTGACTGAAGGCGTTTTATTTCTCCTGAATGCTAGCGCTTGAGGAAAAGCCAGTTCAGTGAGAGGAGGGTGAGGGATAGAGGGTGACTTGGTGGAAATCTCAGCAGAGACTCCAGGGAGCTGCGGGGATGAGCGGCCCTGGTTCTTTGTTCAGTAATTCCATGACACAAACACTCCCGAGGCGCCTGCCCTGTGTCAGCACCAGGAACTCGCGGTTCTCGGCTCTGATTTCTCTCTAGGACTCAGAGCCCTCCCGTTCCTGTGACTAGGCGGATGTCGATAGTACCTGCTGCTGTTTGGCCACGGTTCGGGCTGCTTGTCGGCTGCTGGATGAGGCGTGGAAACGGAGAACGGGAAGGAGAGGAACGCCCTGAACGAGGCAGCCAGGCACTGGAGGGGGACAGAGGGAAGTCAGAGGGGACGTGAACCGAGAAGTGAGGGGTGAGAAGTGGGGGAGAAGGGTGGCAGTGCTAAAAATATACCCGGTTCCCTCAAGGCAGGAGAAAGCTAGCGGAGAAGCTGGGGCGAAGCTTTCCCAGGCTCCCACACACCCGCAGAGGGGACAGGGCGGGTAGGCAGCGGGCAACGTGCTGCTGCGTGTCCGTCCGGGAGGGGTGCGCGCAGGTCACACCTCCTAACTCGGGCCTGGCTTCTGTTTCTCTGCTTTAGTAGATGCCAATGTCGCCATTTCCCAGGACTGTCTAGACAGACGTGTGTGTAGCAAGCGCCACTCTCACGGCCTACCCTGAGGGGCCCTTCAAGAGAGAGCTCCGCCTTGTCTTGGAGGTCTAGCCCAGGTCGTCCCTGACCTGGTGTGGTCCCCTGACGTCATTCACCTTCATCCACAGAATAAGTGTGACCCGGGCAAGGAGGAGCTCTGCCTTGGGGTTATGGCCATTGCTCTGTGAACTAGAAAGGCGGGCCATGCTCAGGGGCTTCACTGCTCCTGCCTTCGAGCACTATCTTGTGTTAATATTTGAGCACATGTTTTAAAATGTGCTCACTTTGTTGTTGGTTCCTTGCTAATGACCAAATAAGAGTTGACTCTGACCCGTTTCAAAGAGATGAAGAAAGCAATAGAACAAAGGGAACCCAAACATCCAGACCAGTTTGTAACCTGGGGTCACTGCCCTCCAAGGGGTTTATGAAGAGAATTCAGAGAACCCATGAGCTTGGGTAGGGAGAAAAATTACACCTTTATTTTCATTAATTTCTAAATGAATTTTTAACATTTTCTTCTAACTGTACACTACAAACCACAAAAGGATTAATAGCACCTGTGGCTTTGTCACTAGGAGAAATTACAAGTGTTTTAATATCATACTACTATTGCTGCAAATAGGTCAAACTATCACTTCTGCTCAATGCTACACTGAAGCCATGGTAGCTATGGGCCCGTTGCTAGATTACATTACTCGGTGCATTAATAAAGAAGCACATGTAGTACTATATCACAAAAATTCGTTTTAATATTTAAATTTTAAAACTTAATATTTAAATAATTTTGATAACTATATTTCAATATGATTGATATCCATTGTAATCTTATATATTTCCTTTTACACATTTAAAAACATTACTCTTAGAAAGAATCATAGGCTTCAAAGGGATCCATGGTACAAAAATAGCTAAGAACTCCTGAGGTAGACTGCGGTGACACAAAGAAAAGGAAAAAGACTTGATTTAGTACAGCGCAGGGTCATAAATTCAGGCTAGCCAAGAGAAAGAGCCTTAAACTGGAGAAATCTCAGAAGAAATTGCCAAAAAAAAGCAGCAGCAGCAAACTAGAACACGAAGGAGAGCAGGAGAGCACAGTCTCAGGGTCCAGACAGAACAGGGACTCAGAGAGCAGGGCAGCGTCTTAGTCTGTTCGCGCTGCCATAAGAAAACACCTCAGACTGGGTAATTCATAAACAACACAAACGTATTGCTCTGGAGACGGGGAAGTCCACGGTCAACGTGTCTGACTCGGTGTCTCCTCCTCTCACTCCGCTTCATAGATGACACCTTGTGGCTGCGTCCTCCCAAGGCGAAGGGGCCGTCGAGCTCCCTCTGGCCTCTTTCATAAGAACGCTAATCCCATTTTCGAGGGCTCCCCTCACGGCCTAATCACCTCGCCAAAGGCCCCACCTCTTGATGCTATCGCACTGGGGATTAGGTTTCAGCATATGAATTCTGGGAGGACACGCGCATCATTTAGACCATAGCAGGGGGCTATATCCACCTTGAGGGGTCACAGGAAAATTCGGCTTCCAATCTAGATCCAGGCAGACTCCATCCTGTGTCTCCAAGCTTCCCTAACCCATATACAACTTATACCCCCATACTACCTCCTCTCTAGAACTCTTTGGATTTTATAAAACCAAGAACTAGATTCCCAATAGGCCTTAAAACTTCAGTATCCACTCAAGTTACTTTGATCCCAACTGTCTAGTCGGGTTTCGAATAATTGCAAGACATTTTATTCTACAATCAGAAGACGTAATTAAAGAGAAGACACCATGATAATGATGTCAGAGAGTATCAAGTACCCAAGGATAAGTAAGCTGCCTGCCGCCCCGGCGCCTCCCTGGCCATCCCAGTGCGGCCACGCCGCCGTCCCCCAGGTCCAGGGGCTCCTCGCCCCGTCTGTGCGGGAGGCAGTCTCCTCTCCTCTTGCCCACACCTGCCCCTCTTCTTTCCTCCACAGGAAGTTTCCAGAAGGAGAGCTCTGCATGTGCTCTTCTCCCACTGTCTCCCCAGCCTACTCCAGTCTCGCTCCCATCACCACGCCAGTGGAACTGCACTCTCCAAGTCACCCGTGTCCTAAGTGCCAAACGCAGGCACCCTTTCCATCCTCCTCTCACTTGCCCTTTCGCGCCTTTTGGCACAGTCACTACTCCTTGTACTCTCCCTGACGTCGTTTTCTCCAGGCCCTCCCGCTTTCAGCCTCCTTCCCAGTGTCCTCTGCTTCTTTCATCCCTTAAACGAGGTTGTTCGGCTGTTTGCAGGCGGATGCACACTCGAGGTCTCCCACCCTCCACACCCGTAAATGTGCATGAGCTCACACCTGTGTCCCCAGCCCAGGCCACCTGGAGCTCCTGGCCCGTAGAGCCAAAAGCCCCTTGGACATCCCCACATCGACGCCCCACTGGCCTCTCACACTCAACATGCCCCGGTCCCCTGGCACCCCCTTTTCACCCTCACCCTAAACTCACTTATGTTGTTCAGGGTTCTTGGTTGTAAATAACAGAGTCCAGCCTGGCTGGCTTCCACGGAAAGGGAATTTAACGAAGACTATTTGGTAACTCATTGAATTGTTGGGTGTCTTGAGAAACAGGATGGAGCTGAGTATCCAAGAACAATACCCAGAACCACACCACAGAATTGCCTAACAAGGAAAGCGCCTCCCCAAACCAGATCTGCTGACGTCCGGGCCCCCACGAAGCCGCTTTCTTTCTTGAAGTGGCTTCATTCCTGTGGAAGGCTCCCCTGGGCTGTCCGATTGCAGAGCCCTGCGCTCGCACAGCACCCTCTTCGCGCGCACTGGGAAATAACTGGCGCATAGCTGGACACGGGGAAAGTGTTCAACGATCTCAGGCAGCTACAAATCACGGTTACCCGCCGCCACATTCTTCCAGCTCAGTTAGCAGCACCGCAACACACTAGTGGCTTAACCCAGGAATTTGCTAGATTCCTGAGTTTCCCTGCTTCCATTGAGCACTTAATCCCGTCCCTTGGACCACCCTGGACTTCAGATTCTGCCCTGCCTCCCCATCTGCACACTGCCGTCACTTCCCATCTGCCTGGCTGGCCCCTCCCTCTCCGGCCCATCCTCCACACGACCCAGAGGTCTGCCCTTCCCCTCCTGGAGATCAAAAGTCTCCCAGGGCTCCTCAGTGTCCTCAGGATCAAGCCCAAGTTCCTTAGCCTGGGTTCAAGGTCTCGAACTGCCTGGCCCAGCTCCCCTTTTGGCTTCGTACGCCCTCACACACTCGCCTTTCCAGCAAGACAAAACTCCTCACAGCAACTCCTGGACCCACCTGGCCGACCTTGCAATCCTCCACACCGTTCCATGTGCTGGCCCTGCCCTCTCGTCTGAGTGGTCGAGCCCTGTCTATCCTGGTCCAGCCAGTTACTGACGGCGTGAACTTGGACAGGTTGTCTCATCTCTCAGTTTTCTCTTCTGAAAACTGGGACGAATGCCCTCACCTTAGTTCGTGCTACGAGAAGCATGTGACATAGCTCTGCAGAATGCCTGGACACTGTTGTGGGTTGAATGGTGGCCCCCAAAAGATTTGTCTATCCCATTCCAACCTGTGAATATGAGCTTATTTGGAAAAAGGGTCTTTGCAGGTGTAATTATATTAAGGACCTTGACAGGAGATCATACTGCATTATCCAAGTGGGCCCCAAATCTGATGCAAGTATTCTCACTAGAGAGAGAAGAGAAGGCCATGTAAACAGAGGCAGGGTGGCAGTTGTGCTGCCAAGGAACACAAGCTACCCAGGGCTGGACGAGGCGAGGAAAGATTCTCCCCTAGAGACTTCAGAGGGAACATCGGCCCTGCCAACACCTTCATTTCAGACTTCTGGCCCCTAGACCTATGAGAAAATAAATTTCTTCTGTTTTAAGCCACTGAGTTTGTGGCAACTTGTTACGGCAGCCCCAGGAAACCGGCACAGACACTCCAAGGACACCTGCCTCCTCCTCCTCCTGCCTTCCCCAACCTTCCACCAAGGCTGCTGCCAGACTGGGGACCAGGCAGACCAGGCCCTGGCCAGCCAACATCACATTAAACCTGTTTTTTTTTTAAAGTAATCCCTACAGGGAAGGCTTCACCAAAGAGCAAAGTTTGAATAGAGATTGTCCCTCCCTCACCCCGGGGAGAGAGCTGGCCTCCCAGATCTGACTACAGTGACTAGAAGACCCAGGGGACCAGAAACTAGGAGCCACTCACTTCAGGTCCCCCAGGCTTGCTGCTCAAGGACAGAACAGGATAATCAGTTCTCCTTCATCTTGGCTTCTTCTTGAAGACACGCTGGGAATTTGTAGCTTGTGTGTGCGTGTGTGTTTCTTAACCTGTTCTAGGAAATGCTGGAACACTTCTTTCCCTGGGGCCCTATTTTGACAAAACTCCGGCATCACAATCCCTGAGGGGTGTACGTGAGACTTAGAGTCGCAGGCATTGTGAAGATAGCTGCTTCCCTGGCAGAGCTGAGACAGGCCAGGCTGGCCGAGGGCGGCTGGGAAGAAGTCAGCCACAGGACCAGAGGGCTTTCTGTCCACGGCTCTCCAGCACCCACCGCCACAGCGCCGCTTTGCATTTTCACCCCCAGCGTTTGGTCCCAAGACAACCTGATCTGGCCTGACCCCCTCACTGCACAGAGAAAGAGCCTGAGCCCAGAAAGGTTACGGAAGTGCCTACGTTCACACCGTGAGACGGTGGCAGCACACAAACTCCACCCGGCTATGGCCGAGGAGAATGGGCACCTCATGAAGCAACCTGGCTGGGAACCCTGACTCTGCCACTTACCTCAGCCGATTCCTCACTCCTCTGAGTCTTGTCTTCAGCATCTGTGTCACTTCCCGTGTTTTTGAGGGGACTGAAAGAGAAAGGGCAGGCTCATGTGCTCTGTGAACTGCGATGTCTTTCACAAAGTGGGACACAGCTCCTCAGCCCCCATGGGAGCCCTCGTCATTTAGCTGGGAAGCTGCAAATGAGCTGTTCTAACCGAAGCATCTTCCCAGCTCAAGGCTGGGGGACTGCTGTTTAAAAACCCCATGGAGACTTGGCAGAGCCCAGGACCGGCGACGCAGCAGGCAGGGCCGCAGCATGAGCTGTGTCTGCGCCTCCGGGCGCCCGGTCCGCACAGGATGGGGCTCGCTTAGGCTGACGCGTCAGTAAGGACTGAAGAAGGAGCACAAAGCGATGTTAACAAACTCCACCATCTCCTGCCACCATCGTGCCGTCGGGCCCACCCCATGCCCTCTCCCTCTCCCGCCCACCCCACACCTGCCTTGCTGTGCTCTCCACACCCCCCTTCTCTGCCCTGGGGAGGAAGTCTCCCTGGAGGTCCAACCTGGGGGAATCGGGCCCAGGAGGGCAAAGGCAATACGGGGCCTCGAGCCCGGAGGCAGGCTCCAGTCTGGACCTGGTGTGGCTTTTCCCAAAAGGCCCAGCCCAGGAGAAAGCTCGGGGGCCCTTCCCTCTTAGCTTGTGTTCCCAAACTGGGAGACCAAGGCTGAGTTTGGGGGTTAGGTTGGAAGCCTGACAGGACAACGTCCTACCCCACCTGTCTCTCTGGCCCTCAGGTCCCCCCGCAGAGGTCCAGCCTGCTAGTCTCCTGGTCACCTTCTCCCTCAGCAGCCCAGTCTCCCCCACCACCCCCTGTCACCTGCCAGGCTCCAAGCGCTCTAGCCCAAGACGGCAGAGGCCGAGAGCCGAACTCTCCCTGCCCCACTGCAGGAGCCGGAGAGCAGGTGCACTGTTTTAGGACAGGCCTTGAACGGGCAACCAAGCTCGTGAGGAAGAAGCGAAGGAGCTGCAGACGGTCCACTTGAATAAGCAGCACAATGGTAGTGACCCATTAGTGAGCAGGCCACATGCATTATTGCGTACCCTGAGCAGACATCATTGCCCCACTTTTCAGCTGAAGAAATGGAAGCTGCACGATTACCCAAGGTCAAACAGATGGCAAATCACAGGGCTAGAGTCTCAATGCCGGCTCTGGCCACCGTGCCTCTCCCACGTGAGGGAGGCTGCTGAGGACAGGGGGAGCAAGCTTGCTCCATGCCACCTCACAAGGCAAAAGAGAGCTCATGGTGTGGAAGCTGCAGGGAGGAAGACTTCAGCCCAGTACAAGGAAGACTATCCCAGTAGATAAGGGAATTGGCTGCCATGGAGGTAGTGAGCTTCTCGTTGCTAGATGTGTTCAAAAGGAGGCCTTCTGGCTGACCATGTGTCAGGCAGGTTATAGAGGTGATTCTTGCCTGTAGCATCCTTTAAGATCCTGAGAGACTGAATATACAAACGGACAATGTCCTGACCATATAAAATAATAGAGCTTTGACCTACAATCAGCCCCGGAACTAACCCCTTAGCTACCATAAACAACCCAGGAGGCCGGGCCGTTATAAGTCAGACTTACAGGAAATCGTACTACTGTCTCTCGCAATAATCCCAGAAGCCAAACATTAACTTCCATAAACAACCAGCCCCAAATGGTCAGGATTTAATTAATAACTAATGGCTTCCCTAATCTTTTTCTCCACTTTAGGATCAGGGAAAGCTACGCACCCCAACCAATCGCACAGGACGCCCGCTTCTAGCTAGCCTGCTCGCAGCGTCCCCGTGCCAGCAGCCTCCCGCGCGGGCACACCCGAAACCCTCCCTCTTCCACTATAGGCCTTCCCAGTCCTCTGCCTGCCTTTGTGTCAGCCAAAACACAAGCGACAGTGGCTGACACCCTTGCTATGGCAAACTCGGGTTAAATAGCCTTTGCTTCTCTCGTTTGGTCTTGTTTATTTCCACCATTCTTTCAAATGCTAAGATGAAAATGATGAGCATGAGTGTGTGTGTGTGTGTGTGTGTGCGTGAGAGAGAGAGAGAGAGAGAGAGAGAGAGAGAGAGAGAGAGAGAGAGAGAGAGAGTATGTGTGTCTGAGATTTTATACCCAAGCGAGAGGGCGTATACCTACACACAGAGCTGTATACCTCATATGCTGCTCTTGCCTGTGGAGTGCTGGCCTCCCAGGCCCGGCTGGCTGAACCTCAGATAAGTCCCTCAGAGCAGCTCCACTGGTGCCCCATGACGCCATGTGCCCTGGGCCCCCCTTGGGTTTCAGTGGTGGCTGAGATGGAGAGTTGCACGTGAGCTCAGATTCATCTTGTGCTGACGGAGTCTACTGACGAAGCCACTTCTTCCCGCTTAATGTCCCCACAGCCTCTCTGCACTGCAGGAGCTCAGCCCACCCTCGGCACAGACTGCAAGTGCAGGAAGTCAATCCCCCCACCCAAGGTACCCCTCAACCAGGGGCGTCGGAGCCAGTGGGTATGTGCTCCAACCCAAAAGGCCTCAGACCTCTTCTTGGGAGGCCCTAGAATAATCCATCCCCAGCCTGGAGAACACATTCTTCATTGGCACTCCTTCCTTCCTGGCCTCCCTCTCCCCACTCATTCTGTTTTCTGGAATCACCTTCAGATAAATCACTAGCACCAAGCCTTTGCCTCTGGCTCTGCTTTCGGGGGAACCCAAGCTAATGTCACTCAACATTTTAGGACTCTATCTTTCCACAAAATAAGGGGCTTTCAGACACTGTGCCTTAGGGGCTGTCCTGGGAGGACAGCAAAAAGCTGCCCACCCCACTCTGACAGAGCAGCTCCATCTTCAGCCGTTTCACATATTGGGGCTCCACGTACATTCACTTTCTAAAAGGACTTTTGCTTTGACATCCTGGAAGACCAGTGGGTGAGCTGACCTTGAATGTTCTCTGCAGGCTCTGCAGGCAGTTTCAGAAAGAGCCCAGTCCTGCAGCTGCCCCTGCTGGGGTAGAGCCCCTTGTCTGAGGCTGCATTCCTGGGCCTCCTCTCCAAGGACACACTCAGAGCCCCCTGCCTGTCTGGTCATGAGGTCTCGTCAAAATGAAGCATGGTGTCAGTGTGTGCCCTCGGCTGGGTATTTCCAATAAATTTCTGGACGTTCCTATCTGGGATAGATTTCTTCTTCTTGTAAGAGGATCCCCCACACACCAGAAACCTCCCTGGTTTATTAACTTGTTGATCCTCCTATAAATGTCAAAACCGTCCCCTCTGTGGGAGCCCAGCAATGTCTTTGAAGTGGCAGTGGCCATAAACAGCCCCGCAGTGCCTGACTAATGGCAGGGAGGTCTCGGAGACAATCAGAGGACTTCAGCCTCCCTGCACTCTAGTGACTCCTGGCCAAGTGGGAAGATGCCCTGGGCTGGAGGGAATGAAGGTAATTGCTAAAAACCAGAGCTCTAAAATTGAGGAAAGCTGCAATAGCAGGACTCTCTTCCTTGAAGCAGTCAGGAGAGATTTCTTCCTGTTTGTGCCGGCCAGGGCAGGGTTCTCAGGAGAAGAGAACCCAGGAGTCAGTCATCCCAGCTAGTTCCCAACGGGTCCAGCTTCTTTCAAGACATCGTTGGAGCTTGGGCCAAAGAGAACTCAGAGTCAGGAGCAAGGCAGGTAGAAAGCCCCTGAGGGGCCAGAGAGCTCTCTATGTGTGGTCTCCTCTGGTCCTTGATTTTCCAGCCACGGAATGGGGTGAATACCCCTCTGCAAATCAGGGAACGTTAGAACCCGCAAAGGCTTGGAGATCTTCCAGCACAGTCTCTTCATCTTATGGCGAAGCCAGGAGGCTTCCTGGGTTGCAGCAGCCTGTGGGGGGCCAGAACTCCCGACTCCCACCCAGCGTGCCCCCACCTCCCAGCATGGAGCCTCCTGAGTCCAGCCCCACTGCTCTGACTGTCTCCCGGCCAGACTGCTGCGCACCCTCTATCTCGATCACCCTGCACTCACAGGTCACTATCAAGCAACTGTTTCATGGCCCTCTTGTTAACCCAAGGCACCTTCCTTAGCACCTGGCCTTTAGGGGGTACAGGTTATATCCCACCCACGGGACAGCACTATTACAACCAGGCCTTCTTAAGAAGCTATTTAATATTTCCGAGGCAAAAAAATGAGTGGTGCTCTAGTGCAATTTTTCACATTGTTTGACCACAACCCACCCTAAGAAATAAATTATAATCCAGCACCCACCGCACAAATGTATGTTTATATAAAATTTAAACTTTTTTAAGTTTTATATATGAAAGAAAAGATTCATGAAATAATACTTATCACATGCAATGCACTCTGATGTCTTCTATTGTGTCTAATCTGTTTCATCTTTTAATGCTGGTCGCAACCCTCTAAACCAGGGATCAGCAAACACTGTCTGTAAAGGGCCAGATAGTAAATGTTTCAGGCTTTGATGGCCATATGATCTCTGTCACAACTAATTAACTCTCCTATTGTAGTGGAAAAGCTGCCACAGGCACTAGGAAAGGAATGGGGATGGCTGTGTTCCAATAAAACTTTATTTACAAAATCAGGTGGTGGGCTGAATTTGGCCCATGAACCGTGAGCTAAACTGATTTCCTGACCAGCTAATGGATCTTAATCCACCATTTGAGAAACGTTGCTGCAGGGGACCATTCCCCACGTCTTTCCTCCAAACAGAAACCAACTTTGCTCGGTATGTATCTTGTCTCCGTGTAGTACAATTCTCCAGAGGGCTTATAAACTGTGGCTCGGGAAGCTGATCATGTTCCCAGCACTAGTTCTGAATCTTGTTAAATTAAGTTTAACCTAAAGCTGCTTCCTCACATAGTTTAAGTTAGGCCTAAAGGTTTCTCCGCACACAGTGAACTGTCGCCTAACTGGATTTGCAAACAGACTGTAACCTACTCTGGCACCAGCCACTGAGATCCAGCCAATCAAAGGTGGCCAGCTGTTTAAATCATGTTCAAATAGGGCAAGTGCCAAGCTATGACCAATCCAGCTGTTTCTGTACCTCATTTCTGTTTTCTTTTCATAAATTCTCTGGCCATGCCGCAGCACCGGAGTCTCTCTAAACCTATTCTGGTTCGAGGGGCTGCCTGATTCTTAAATTGCTTTTTGCTCAATTATACTCTGTTAAATCTAATGTGTCTACTGTATCTAAAGTCAATATCGATCAGTCCAAGTCAATCCACCACATCATTCAGCTGCTGTGGATCCAGGGGTGCGCCATGAGCTAGGTTGACCCAATCGGCCAGAAGGGAAGGCCTTAAAGTCCATGCTGGGGGGAACGGTTTCCTTCTGCAGTTAGATGAATCAAAGAAGCATGGAGCCTTCCTCCCGGCACCATGGGGGACTGGAGGGTGGGAACCATTATGGGACCAGTCTTAGGGAAAAGCCAGTGCTAAGAATGACAGAACAGAAAGATGAAAGGAACCTGGATCCTTTATTTGACTGCATGTTAATCCATTTTAAGTCAGAGTTCTCTATTCCTTGTAGCCAAAGCAAACGGATTCAAATACCGCACACCAAGGGGCGGGCCCCTGCCCAAAGACACATCATTGGCTCTGTCCAAACAGCTACAAGCTTCTGAGGAAAGACCGGACAGTCCTCATTCCAAGCGGCTGGGGACCCAAGCCCTGCACCTGCTCACCGTGTGCGTCTCCCCAGTGGCTGCCAGCCCCACAGAAGCCAGCAGCCTGCAAGCTGTTTAGGGGGCTCTGGGTCCAGTGCTCTGTCCTTACTCACATTGGCTGCTAAGAGTAGGGTGGCACTTTCTACAATCAAGACCAACTCACTGCAGTTGTTTAATTTAAAAACCCTCCCATTAGCCTTCAGCAGAAAGAAGGCAGACTCAGTAGGAAGTTTACATCTATCAAATGGTGGTTGCTGGGTGAGAAACTTTTCATCCAAATAGGAGATATGGGACACCCACGTTGACACGCATGCGTGCGCACACACCCCGTGGCCTGTGGGGAAGCAAACAGGATCACTGTCATCGAGCCTGCCATGTGGACGCAAATAGTCATTTGCAGGACCCTGAAAAAGAGCCACACAGCCGCTGAGTTCCCTAATTCCTCACACAGGCTGAGCCATGAAACACTTGGAGAAAACTTCAGGATGGTCTGAACAGGGCACTGACGGACCGTCGGAGCAGACAGCAGCTGCCTTCGCGGCCCATCAGCACGCGGAGCCCGGGACTCACCGATATGAGGGGAATGTTACTTCCACCCCGTGTTGACTGAGCAGGCAATAAACAGAAGCTGCTATGGGAATACTGACAGCCGAAACTTTATATTAGGTGATAAATTGGTGCTGGCCAATTTTCCACTAAAATAAGTCAACTGCGTGCTCCTGGCAAGCCCTCAGGAGCCCCCAGCCCAGATCAGGGGCTATATCACATTATTTTTTCTCATTAAAAAAATAATCCTTGAGTTTCTTAAACTGCATAGAGAGTACATGGTGATTGCTTTAACCTTAATATTATTCTCTAACGCACACTTAGACAATTTTTTGTGCCTTTGAAATAGTATGTCATAAAATAAATAAAAGCAATTAAATTAAAAGCAACAATTTTCTTGGTGACAGATTGGGGATCTTCTTCAACATAGGGACATTTGCTACTGCCCTCTTTCTCTCCTCACTAGTAAGATTAGTGTGGCTGGAGCCTCTCCACACAGCCTGGGTTCACGATGTGGCCCAAGGGCAGGGGCTGCCCGTACCGCACCAGGGACAGGGCTCAGCCCCTCGCCTGCCTCAGCCCCTCCCACCAGCCCCTGCTTTAAGAGGCCCTGCCATAGAGGCGGGAAGAGTCCCCGGGCTGGAGTAGGAACAGGTAGGAGAGGAGCTTGCCTGTGGCAGTGTCAGCAGAGACACATTTAGTCTTAAATCAGAAAATGGTAGGACCAGAAACAGAATCCTTGGCCCTCTTCAACCCAACTTCCTCCATCTGCCTCCAGCCCTCCCAGCCACCTCCTACCCTCATTCTTAGGAAGAAACACACAATCAACCTGAGGGCCTTCTAAGTATTCTATCCAGTGAGAACTTGGTATACAACATCTGCCTCTGATTATAAACTGATTCAGGAACGGCAAAGGGTTTTGTTCCACAGGCCAAAGCTGACTGATTTGCAATGACTGCCTGGAGAAGTGTGTTGAAACTGAGTATGACGCCATCTCCAGGCTCAGTGGGAAGGGGGTCTGCCATGAGTGCGGGATGGGAGCATGGCACACTTGCCATGTATTTTCTAACCAGGGGACTCCACAACGAAATAATCTACTTACACTGGAAAATATTAATGACCTAACAGCCACAGACCCAGGATCAAGGGAGTTTCAACTGCTGGTGGGAGGTCCCAGTTATGATTTTGCCTCTAATCACATAAATGAACTCTGGCAAGGCACTTAGCCTCTTAATTCAGGTCATGCATTTGGAATCATGGTTCTTCCTTTGAGAGCTATGGATTGTTGGTCCTGGAAATGGGGTCATGACTCATCCATGCTTTCCCCATCCCCAGTGGTTCATAGAATAACTTTTTTTTTTTTTTTTTCACCTTTTTGCAAAGAGGCCTAGGCTGAGCCCTGAGAAGGCTGCCCAGGTACCCTGCCTCCCGACTGCCAATCCTTCTAGGAAGGTCGCCCCAGCCTGGCCATTCTGGGCGGAGGCCATGTGACACATGCACATAGGCCAAGGTGATTCCTATATGCTCAGAGGATTTTCCCCAAACAATGAAATACTCTTTATTTTTCCCTCGATTGATGTTTACCCTCTCAAAGTGGTTCTTTTCGGCTCTGAGCAAAATGAGACTTAGCACCTTAGTCCCAGGGTTGGTTGATGACTCCCTCTATGCCCATGAAGTTCACTTTGAAAATTATTTCACAGTCAGGAAACAGGGACTGGGGTGTCTGCAAGGGATGATTCGTCCTAACGGGGATGTGTCTCTTCCTCCAGACACAACCTGCTGCCTCTAAATAAACTGTGGAGGTGAAGGGGCCCTGCTGCCTTTGGGGCGTCCTTCTGAGAAGGGCACTCTAGTCATGGATGGTTCTTTCTCTCTCTCAGTCTCTGTCTCCCTCCCTGCCCCACAACCCCAGGATGGGCTTTGGGCTTTGAACAAGATAACAAACCCACCTTGAAGAGAGTTTCTGCTGAAAAGAACTTCAGTGTCCCTGAACGCCAATGCAGCCCAGAAAGAAGGCATGTGACTGGACACAGGAGAAAGCAAAGTTGGGCGGAATCTGCCTTGGACAGGATAGGTAAATACAGGATTCGAGATCATTTATTGATACGTGGAAATAGTACCATTAGATTGCCAAATGGGCAATGCCGAAACCCAAAAAGAGTATACGATGTGAGTCCACTTTGCACGTGTGTGTGTGTGTGTGTGTGTGTGTGTGTGTGTGCGCGCGCGCGCACAGAGAAAAAAGAGGGAAAAGAAAGGAAATCAAATGTCAACATTTTTGTCTTGGCAATGTGAGATTGCTGATAACTGGGGATTGTTTTGTTTTGTCTTCATACATTTCTATATTTTCTAAGTTTTCTGTTTGTGTTCCTTTTGTAATAGAAAACCAATTAAACGTTACTTTAAAATAATTATAAAAGGGAGGGAAACGAAAAAATAGAAAAGAACATGAGTATTAGAGTCATTTAGGACTCAGCCCAGATCCTCATTCTGTCCCTTATTAGCTGGTGTCCTTAGATACATTATTTAACTTCTCTGGGCCTCTGTTTCCTCCTCCTAAGTCGTCTAAATATTCTATGCCTAGAACAGAGAAGACAAATCTATCATTTTTACGGTGGTTATTGCTTTCAGAGGAGGGGTGTTTAGCAGCCCGCAGAAGTAGTTTGGGGGCTAGGAAAAGATTTTTGGTTTCCTCTGCTGAGACTGAGGAGCTAGAGAGGAAGTGAGGCAGCCCCAGGGAACCAGGGAAATGGCCCAGCTGGGAGCCTCCGTCACCTCCGCCCCCACACTCCAACCCAGGCCTGTGGAATGGAAAACAAACATCAGGGACCTTTGAGACTCCACTCAGCAAGACTCGGCCCCATCTGTGGCCACAATATGTGAGCTCAAGAGTCTGGGACTCCGTCTCCAGACAGCAGACGTTCCCTTTCTGACGCACTCTGTAGACGCTTGCGAGTGGAGGCCGAGCTGGGCAGGGAGGGGACGGACAGACGGATTTGCCTGCAAGCTGCTGAGGCCCGTGGCTGGATAAAACAGCTGGGCCTCCATGGCAGTGGCACAGGGACACAGGCGGATGCTGGGATGGGGCTGGGCTGGGCATGGCTCCAAAGGCCTTTGAGAACATTGCACATCATGAGGAAAGCGGCGGCACAGCCACAGCGGCACGGCAGCGCCTGCCAAACAGAGCAGCCCTGGCTCCACTCTGCCGTGTAAATCTCACTCCAAAGCACTCAAGTTAATTTCAGCAACAACTCCCCAGAGCTCCCAACTGGATCACCCGGACCCCTCCAATCCTAAGAAAAACAAGAAGAGGGACGGCCAGAATTTGTCAAGAAATTAACTGAAAACAGCAATGAGAGTCTCCTGAATTCGTAATAGACGCTAATTTGCTCCTTTCTCAAAGACAGACTTGGATGCTGGCTTCTTTTCCCCTGAGGCCTGCTAACCCAGGGCCTCAGGGCCCCGGCTTCTGGGAGGAGATGGTCCTGCCACCAGCATACAGCAGCTGTTCCCTCTCTAGGAAAGCTACAAACTCCTTCTCCCATCTCCCAGCCCAGGAGCTGGGCCACAAGCCTCACGTAGCATCCAAGGTGCCTCTTCCAAGAAAAGCAAGAAAAAATGCCTGTGTGTTGCACGCACCTGAGAAGTGCTCTTTCATTTATTCATTATGTGTTTCGTTTATGTGTTTCTATCAAGTAGCTCCTTTCTCATGAGATTGATTAGATCAAACTAGAATTCAAGTACTGTAGAGGCAGAAGGAAACCCAGAGATGAGACAGCATCCTCGGGGCCCAGCACAGCGCCCAGGATGGGTGTGGTATGATGAGATACACACATGCACACACATACATACACACACACACACACACACACACATATATATATTGGTTTTTGTCCACAGTTCCTGGCTCATAACTCCTATAGCCCTTGTTACAGTCTTTTGCTATAATGTTGGTTGCTCTGGGCTCAGGAAACAGAACCTCTCTGACTTTCTCCTGCCCTCCCCCCACCTGCCCCTAGACAGGACCCTGATCTTCCTTCACCTTGGTGATTGTGGGTCTTAAGACCCTCGTTCCAGAGAGGGTCCCTCCCCATACGCTGCAGGAAGGAATGCTGACGTAATGAAGCGCCCATAAAAACCCAAAAGGACAGTGTGCAGATTTAGCTGAACACGTGGAGGTTCCTGGAGGGTGGTGCCTGGAAGTCCCCGAGCTCCTTCCCCATACCTCCCCCCACGCGTCTATTCATCTGCACCCTTTGTGATAAACTGATAGACGTGTTTCCCTGAGTTCTGTGAGCTGCTCCAGCAAATTAATCAAACCCAAAAAGGAGGTCGTAGGAACCCCAGCTTGAAGCCAGTCAATCAGAAGCTCCGGAGGCCTGGACGTATGACTGGTGTCTGAAAGGGGGGAAGTGCTGGGGACCGAGCCCTCGCCCTGTGGGATCTGCCGCTGTCTCCAAGTGGATAGTGTGGGAATTGATTTGGAGGACACCCAGCGGGGGGCTGCTGCAGAATGGACTGCTCGCTTGGTGGGGAGAACCCCCCACATAGGGTCACAGAAGTCTTCCGTTGTTGTGTCGGTGTGAGAGCAGAGGACAAAACACAATCTGAGAACAGGGAGGCCCCAGGAGACAACAGGTCAGGTCAAGGGCACAGAAACAAAGACAAGGCAAGTCCGCTGTTCCCAGCCAGCCCTGCCACGCTCCCTCTTCAGCTCTATTCCCCTGACGAGGAGGTAAAGATGAAGAAGACGAAGTCCCTGCCTTCAAGAGACTAGTGGGAAAAACAAGGACGTAAATGTCTGTGATGTTAAAAAATAATACTTATAATCCAAACCTTGGAAATAAGGCCAAGAGAGAACAGCATGTCTTCCCAACGTTGCTTTGGGCATTGCTTTACAAGCCTATCCAAGGATTGCTTAATTACCTCTGGGAAATATCTCCATGTGACTTGGTTACTTACTATTAATTAAGGGCTCAGACTTGGAAGTTACACGTTAACTTATAGATCTTGTCCAACGAATATATAAATAAATTCTGGCCAGGCACGGTGGCTAGCACTCTGGGAGGCCGAGGCGGGAGGATCTCTTGAGGTCAGGAATTCGAGACCAGCCTGAGCAAGAGCAAGACCCCGTCTCTACCAAAAATAGAAAAAATTAGCCAAGCACGATGGCGTGCGCAGGAGGATCACTTGAACCCAGGAGTTTGAGGATGCAGTGAGCTACAATGATGCTGCTGCACTCTACCCAGGGTGACAGAGGGAGACGCTATCTCAAAAAAATAAAAATAAATAAATAATTTCTATCCAATAGAAAAGATAACACCAAAGATTATGATTTTTTAATTGCCTTGTAGGGCATTTGTCAGTTTTGTTTTTTAATTGTGATAAAATACGCATAACACAAGATTTACCATCCTAACCATTCTTAAGTGTACAGTTTAGTGGTATTAAGCATAATACATTCACATTGTTATACAACCATCACCACTATCTCCAGAACATTTTTCATCTTGCAAAACTGAAACTCTATATCCATTAAACAACAACTCCCCATTCTGCCTTCCCTCAGCCCTGGCAGCCACCATTCTACTCTCTGTCTCTATGATTTTAATACTGTAAATATCTCATATAAGTGGAACCTGACAGATTTGGCTTTTTGTGATTGGCTTGTTTCATTTAGCATGACATCCTCAAGTTTCATCCACATTACAGCATGTGTCAGAATTTCCTTCCTTTTTAAGGCTGAATGATATTCCATTGTATGTGTATAACCACATTTTATTTACCCATTCATCCATCAGTGCACCCTTGGCTATTGTGAATACACTGTCATAAACATGGGTGTACAAATATCTATAGACCTTTTTTCATTCTTTTGCATATATACCCCAAAGTGGAATTGCCATTTCATGTGATAATTCTAGGTTTAATTTTTTGAAGAACCACCAGACTGTTTTCTCCAGTAGCTGCACCATTTTACATTCCCACCAAAGGGCCACGAGGGTTCCAATTTCTCTACATACTCGCCGACACTTATTTTCTGGCTTTTTGATAGTGCTTATCATAATGGGTGAGGTGGTATCTCATTGTGATTTTGATTGGCATTTCCCTAATGATTACTGATGTTGAACATCTTTTCATGTGCATATTGGCCATTTGTATATCTTCTTTGGAGAAATGTTTATTTAAGTCCTTGGCCATTTCTTTAAGTGAGTGGTTTCTTTTTCTTATTGTTGAGTTGTAGAGATTCTTTATATATTCTGGATAGTAACCCTTTATCAGATATATTATTTGCAAATGTTTTCTTGCATTCCATGGGTTGCCTTTTCACTCTGTTGATAGCATCCTTTGACAGACAAAAGTTCTTAATTTTTTTTTTTTTTGTTAGAGACAGATTCTCACTCTGTCACCCAGGCACAATCATAGCTCACTATTACCTCGAGCTCCTGGGCTCAAGCAATCCTCCCCACTCAGCCTTCCAAGTAGCTGGGACTACAGGCATATGCCACTACTCCTGGATAATTTTTTTATAGACAGGGTCTCACTATGTTGCCCAGGCTGGTCTCAAACTCCTGGCCTCAAGAGATCCTCTTCCTTTGGCCTCCCAAAGTGCTGGGATTACAGCCACTGTGCCCAGCCAGTTTTGAATTTTGATGTAGTCCAATTTATCTATTTTTTTCTTCTGCTGCCTGTGCTTTTGGTGTCATGTGCAAGAAATCATTGTCAAGTACAATGTCATAAAGCTTCCCCCCTATGTTTTCTTCTAAGGCTTTTATAGTTTTAGCTCTGATATTTAGGTCTTTGACCCATTTTGAGTTAATTTTTGTATATGGTAGAAGGTAAGGGTCCAAGTTCCTTCTTTTGTACATGGATATCTAGTTTTCCCAATACAATTTGTTGAAAAAGCTGTCTTTTCTCCACCGAATGGTCTCGTCACCGTTGTCAATAATCTTTTGACTATACATGCAAGGACAACTAGTTTTGTTTTTACCCTGGAAGTTTTATTCTAACATTTCCTTTTAAATGCCTATAAATATCCACGTCCTCAAAATGCTCTTTGAACCAACTTTACTATCTTATTGGCGCCCTCATTCCTAGTTACTAAGTCTTTGGCATGTGTTAAGAGTCATGTTTTTAAGTGTTTGAACATTACGCTGCGACAGTAATTACAAAGTGCTATGGGAGTCAAGGTGAAGATCACTTCTAGTTGGGAAATTAAAAAAATTTTTCACTTTTGAGGTCAGCCTTATGATTAACGTGTAGACTTCTAGTAGATAGAAATGGAAATTTCTTCCAGACCCTGGAACAGCAGGAAGAATGTGTTCATTCCATTTGCTTTTGCCCTTGTGTGTCCTACACAGTCACATCTAATGGCTACAGGGTCAAAGAGGAAAAGCTTCCCCTTTGCTCTCTGAAGGTTTGCTGAAAATAAACTGACAAAAGGCAGATTGATGGGGAAAAAAGTCATACGAAATTTATTTTACATGCACGGGGGTGGGGGGAATCACAGAAGTACGATCACCCCGTGACCTAATGACTTGGGTAGATGCTTATATACCCTTCTTCACAGGGGACAGGGAGATGCAGGATGTAGCTAATTCCTTTGAATGGTACTACATGATTGCTAGGGAGAATGAATGGGCCCAAGACAGAAATTAACTTGTAAATGAGTCTCTTGGGAATATGAATGAGCCTGACGGACAGATATTACCTTGTGAAAAAATCCATCCAGGTGAGTTATATTCCTCAGTCTTCTTTTCTGCCATAAATAATGAGATTTCAGAGAGGGGATAGAAGGCAACTGTGTGCTCTTCAGTGGGCCTAGTCTTAAGGTAGATAAGAGAAGGTGAGAATAAAGCCTCTTCCAGCATCTGTTGACCTTCAAGGGCCTTTAAAATAATCAGAGCCAGATGCAGTGGCTAATGTCTGTAATCCTAGCGCTCCGGGAGGCTGAGGCAGGAGGATCACTTTGAGATCAGGAGTTCGAAACTGGCCTGGATAACACAGCCAGACCCCATCTCTACAAAAACATACAAAAATTAGCTGGGTGTGTGGCACGCACCTGTAGTCCCAGCTACTTGGGTGGCTGAGGCAGGAGAATCACTTGAGCCCAGGAGTTTGAGGCTGCAGTGAGCTATGATGATGCCACTGCACACTAGCCTGGGTAACAAAGTGAGACCCTGCCTCAAAAATAAATAAATAGGCCAGGCATGGTGGTTTATGCTTGTAATCCTAGCACTTTGGGAGGCCAAGGCAGGAGGATGGCTTGAGGCCAGGAATTCGACCCTGGCCTGGGCAATATAGCGAGACCCCATCTCTACAAAAAATAGAAAAATTAGCTGGGCTTGGTGTCACATGCCTGTAGTCCCAGCTACTCAGGAGGCTGAGGCAGGAGGATCACTTGAGCCCAGGAGTTTGAGGCTACAGTGAGCTATGATGATGCCACTGAACTCTAGCCTGGGTGACAGAGTGAGACTCTCTCTGGAAAAAATAAATAAATAAATAAATATGTTTTAAAAAATAAAATAATCAGCATACCAGGTGCCATATTTTGGGATGACATTCCCTGGGCTCCTTCAGGGCCTACGTGTGATACTGCTACAAGAGCAAACCACAGGAAAAGCTTCTCGCCCCTCTCACATGCTGTTTCTGTACACAGCCCTTCATCAGAGATCCTGCCACAGCTCCAGGGCAGTCCAGCCCCACCCAGGTCCTCACCTCACCCCCTTCTCCTACCCCACAAGAGGCTGGAAAGGGCCTGGGCCTTTCCGTCAACATTTTGGGTCATCTCTGACTCTGCCACAACTAGGGAATAACATTTCTTGGCTGTCTCCATCACACCACACAGGGCATCCATGAAATATCTCCCTGACAGACTCTTAATGTTACTAGCATCAATCACAGGGATAAATGGCAAACAAGCCCGAGACAGAGCAGCCATCTCTGTCGGACCCCAACTGACACTAATTAGGAACCTTGCTTCTGGCCACGGAGGACGAGACCCACAGCCCTGGAATGACCTTTGCTTTGGCAGCATGTGTCCCTGGCTGGGGCCGGTGGTGAAGCCCTCTCTTGGGGTTCTCTATTCTGAGGGTGCTTCTGTTCCCAGTTGAAGCAAAGGGTCAGAATTTAACTCTGAGACTTGCGTATTCTGAGCATCTCAGATGCGCACATTCCTTCTTGGGTTTTTGGAGTCACATTGTTGTGGTCCCCAGGCCTTCCCAAACCCACAGCCGTGGCATTTTCTGAGACTCTCGGCAGCCACAGCAGCCTGTGTGTCCAGTGTGGCTGGACACACTGGATGTCTGGTTTCTAAGTGGCCCAGAGATTGTCACTGGCCTCACCCCTCCTCCACTGGAAACTCATACCCAGAAGCAAACAAGAGACCCCTGCGAGCTAGTGAGGCCCATGGCCTTTGGCCTTTCCACCCTCCACCCCGCCTTGAGCCTCAGCTGTCCAGACTGAAGGCCTCCAGGGATTCTAGGCCTTCAACTGTGGCTCGGCCTCTACAACTTATTGGTTTTTTTTAGAGACAGGGTCTCACTCTGCTGCCCAGGCTGGAGTGCAGTGGCACAATCATAGTGCGCTGCAGCATCGAACTCCCACACTCAAGTGGTCCTCCTGCCTCAGGCTCCTGAGTAGCTGGGGCTACAGGTGCATGCGACCATGCCCAGCTTAACCTCTACAGCTTGTCAAGGTCACACCCTCCTTGGAGTCAGGAGGGCTCTCCAAGGGGCTGACCAAAGAAGGACTGAGTGGAGTGGAGGGAAGGCACAGAGGTGTCTAAGCAGAAGAGTCTAAGCTGCTTTCCAGGCTGAGCAGTCCGTGTGTGGTTGATGGCAGGCGTGGGCTCGGCCGGCCTGCAGCCCATTTCACACTTCACTAGCTGGATAACCTTGGGCAAGTCAACCTCTGTAAGCCTCAGTTTCCAGATCTGTAAAATGGTTCTAATAAGAACACTTCTCTCACTTAGCACTTAAGGCTTCTGGATAGTGAATATAAAACACTGAGTAGAGCGCCGGCAATAATCCTCAACAAATGTTAACTATTTCTTGAGGGGCAGGGGGTGGATTTTGTCCTGCTTGTGTGGGGGTGTGTTTATCAAGAACAAAAAGTCTCAGGGAAAGGACAAGTGGAAAAAGGACCAGAGAACTTGCTGCACATTTCCCTAGACATTGTCTTTGCTGATGGATGTCTTTACCAACTCATAAAGAAGGTTAGTCCTCATTTCATATTCTCTTGCCCAGAGAGTGATAAACCGTTATCTCCTTAAAGTAATCTATGCTGCTTTCCAATCGGCCCTTCTCCACCTTGACAGATGGGATTATATTCATCTCACTTTCCCTTTGGAAATTGAAAATTTCACTGAGACATTAGTCTCCCTGCCTCTGATTTTCTCCTGGGGGAAAATGCTGATGATCCAGAATTAATGTGGCAGTTGATTTACTGTGTGGTGTCTGCAGCCACGTGGACAAGTCCTCTTGTTGCTGGGGAGGGAGACAGGGAGAAGGCAGCCCCTGGGCACTCTGCGGGATTGGCTGGCAGGCCTGTGTTGTCTGAACTGGTTGCGAAGACAGAGTTACGGAGGGGCTGACTCACCTGGGAGTGACATTGTGGAGAGCGGCAGGCCGCAGCCTTGGAGTCCCAAGGCAATGGACACGTTCAAGGTCTGTGACCTTGCGAAGTTAGTTGACCTCTTCAGGCCTCAGTTACGTCGTCCACAAAATGAAGGTAGAGGCCCCCCATGGGATTATAATGAGATAACATATGTGGGGGTGTGTGAAAGTTGTCAGAATCAAAATGGAGTCACTAATGTTAAGAAAATCCTGACAAATAGAGCCAGGGAAGGCCATGAAGAGAGGGTTCTCATGACTGATAACAAAACTATCACAAAAAACTACAAAAACCACAACCTTGCACAAAGCCCATCGCCACCTTACAAAGAAACGACTTCTGCAAGGACAACTGCACAGCAACTGCCTGTCCAGCCTTGAACTAGTGTCACCCTTCTTACTGATCTTTGTAGCCAAGGATAATTATTTCAAAACAAATTATGTAATCCTCATTTTTCCCTTTAAAAATCTTTGTCTTCCTTTGCCTCCCTGAATACGCACATAGTTTACTATGGCCAGCATGTTCCATTGCAGTGGAACATGCAAACAATTGTCTTTCCTTTCAGGGAGCCTCTCTCTGTTTGGTATTTAGGTTGACAGCGGATATGCTTTGTAAATGCTGATTTTTCATCTTTAAGTACCAGAGTCATGCAATGTTCTTGAGTAAGAAACTGACCAAGCTGACAGATACTAACACTGAAGCCCCCGGGGGGCGGAATCTGTAGCAGTCACGTAGGTTAGAAATTGTCTGGCGCCTTCACTGCCATTGACAGTTGTGACCACCCCTCTGCTTCTGCTGGTTTCTTGGGAGCTGGAATAACGCACAGATGAAGAGTTGGAGAGGGTCATTTCCTATGAGATCTCCCAGGGGCTTTCTTCACTAATAGAACACACATTTATTAAACACCTTCTATGAGCCAGATGCTTTCCTAGGCACCACGGAGGGTCAAGACAAACATTCAAGTTTTGGCCAGCACGGTGGTGCACACCTATAGCCCCAGCTACTCAGGAGGCTGAGGCAGGAGGATCGCATGAGGTCAGGAGTTTAAGACCAGCCCAGGCAACACAGCAAGACCCTGTCCCTTTTAAAAAAAATTTAAAATTAAAAAATTAGCCAGCCACAGTGGTGCATGTTTGTAGTCCCAGCTACTTGGGAGGTTGTGGTGGAAGGATTCCTTGAGCCTAGGACTTTGAGACTACCCCAGCCAATGTAGGAAGACCCCATATAGAGCAAGAGCCCACCTCCCCCCCAAAAAACCTCAAGTTTTGAAAATGCCTTGACCCTGAAGGTTTAATGTTTCTCTTTGCATCCTCCTTCCCCTCCCTCTTCTCTTCTCCCTCCCAGAAGCAGCTCTGTCCCCAAAAGCCATGGCGGGGAGGGCGGCAAATGCCTGCCCCACTTGAGTCCTCTCCTTAGAATCTGGTGCCTGGAAATGGCGGTGCTGGCCCCAGGCTCTGGGCAGGGCTGGGTGTGCAGGCTGTTACTGGTAATGATCATTAGTCTGAAAAGTTTCTCTTACCCAAAATTCAACTTGGGTTTTTTTCACTACGTCCAGCTTACTTGCTGTATAGAACACAAGCTCCTTGAGTGAGGGAGCCTGGCCTGATTTACTGTTGGTCCCAGCACAGAACTTAGCAAACCAGGGGTAAAGGATCCATAAAGAAATGGCACTGTGCATCTACAGTGAGGCCACAGCATGAAGCTGCCAGGTGTACAGACTCCGAGATGCTTTTTTACAGCCCTTATCTCTGGGAGCACAAGGCAAAATGACCAGCACTCTCAATCTCCCTTTAAGGCTGGGTTCGTGCAGCAGAGCGGGGCAGAAAGCACTCCCCTCCTCTTTGCCAAGGAGTGGAATGCTGCCCAATAAAGCTGCTCTACGGACAGTGGAAGGGGCTGTGAGTGAGTGTCCTGCAAGAGCTCTCCGGCATGCAAAGCAAGAATCCCTCTGGAGGAGACACTTAGAATGCTTTCTTGCTGCCCAGCCCCTTTGAATGGCTTTGGTACCTTCAGGGCACTTTCAAGACAGTTATAGAAAGCAGCTCCTTCGCAACTAAAGCCAGGCATGTGATCCAGATGCCGTCGCTCAAGTTTACCTACGCCAGACTTCAATTCAGAGGCTCTCAGAAAATTCCACTTTACCAGCAAGGGCAGCCGCAGAGGCGCCTGGCTTCAGGGGAAGCAGTGGTTGCAGGGTTGTGTTGCTGCCACAGAAGTGGCCCCAGTACTGCAGGCAGCTGTGGGTACAGTCAGGCCGGGGGGAGGGGTGGCATTTTCCTCCCGTGTGGTTTGAAGCTTTGTCACTGGGAGCTTAGAGTGAGCTCACCAGCACTCCCAACAATTCCAGGAGCTACCCAAAGTCATTTTAATAACTTCCTTTCCTACTCCATAAGCCTGAGTCAATTCTGTTGCTTGCAGCTAAATACCCTGAATGATAATCTAATTCGAATTTGCCTCCCTGTCATTTTTTGAGACCCTAACAACAATAGCTTTCATTTATTTTGCTCAGTGCTTACCACGGCCCGGGGCTGTGCTAGGGGTTTTCCGAGCACTGTCCCATGGAATTCCCACAGCAACACTGCGAGGCAGGCACCACCCTTACCTTCATTTACAGTGAGACATCAAGGCATCAGACGACTTGTCTGGGTCTTACAAGACAGCAGCAAAGTGTGATAGTAGATAAGCTCTTGAAGCTACACGTGGATCCCGAGGTGGGCTCTGGCAGTCAAGAAGAAAGCTTTTTGCTCTGCTCTCCAGGGTGGGTGCGCAGAACTAAGCAGGTCGTCTTGTCGCCACAACATTCTCTTCTCTGAGGTAAGGACCAGTAACACCTTACTAATTTACAGATGGTGAAATAAAGACACAAAGATATTTCACTGTCCAAGAAAGATCTTTCCAGGAGAATAGCATGGATAGTTGACAATGGTCCATATCAGTACCCCACAAGCAGGGTCTCTGAAAGCCACCTGGTGCTAAGGAGACGCACGTAGGGGACAGAGTGATGCATAGCTAAAGAAGCTGCAAGCCTGACTTTGACCGAAAGCCTCAGCATCCAGGCCTGCACTGCAAATACTTTTTAATACAGGTAATTTCTTTTCCATTCATTTGTAAGCACTTATTTCATTTACCCAATTCCAAGGCCAATAAATCTTGACATTAAGGCTGATTTGATGTGTGATGCAGACAGTCTAATTAAAGATAGAGTATTTTATCAGCTCCTCTAAATTTTCTTTGCTCTGGTCTATGATTTTTTATACTGCATTAATCTTTATTCATAAGGGCTTCATTCCCATTTGTCACGGCTGCATTAACTGGGCATCTAATGAAGACTTGGATATGGAAGTCTGCATCTCATTTATCCTCAGTAGCAAAATTAATAAAGCAGCAGGAAACGAGCTTCCTGTACTGAATTTCTTTAGCCTACCCTGAGTCATCTAAAATAGATTTTGCTTGTGTCTTCCGGAATTTGGGCTCAGCTCTAAACCTTAGGAGATGGTGCCCAACGTCGACTTCCGTCCCCAACAGTCCATATCCTGCTCTCCTGCTCCACCCTCTGCTTGGAGAGGCTTGGTTGGAGTGGCCAGGAGCTGATATTCCCACTCAGCCGTCTACACACATGAAGAGAGCACCTTCTATAGGATGGGATCAGAGACAAAAAACTGACTCAAGAAGGTCACAGTCAAATAGGTCATGCCACCAATGTTGGGCAAAGTCCAGTGAAAGAAAAATATCTTACTCAGCCAAAATCAAGGTTGGGAGCAAGCTGGAAAGAGCATCTGCCCTAACCTTTTGCCTCTAGAGGGCAACCCTCCCAACTAGTCCTTCTACTACAGAAGGGCTGCCAAATGTCTCTCTTGTAGACTTTATGGATACATAAGCATATTGGTTTCCTAGGGCTGCCAGAAGAAAGTACCACCAACTGGGTGGCTTAACCAACAGAAATTTATTATCTCACAGTGCTGGAGGGTAGAGTCCGAAATCATGCTGTTGACAGGGTTGCCTCCTTTTGAGGGCTAGGGGGGAGGGTCTGTCCTAGGTCTCTCTCCTTGGCTTATGGATTGCTATCTGCTCCCCTTGTCTCTTCATCGTCTTCCCTCTAGGCAGGTCTATGTCCAAATTTTCCCTTTTATGAGGACAACAGCATACTGGATTGAGGCCCACCCTAAGAACTTTATTTTGATTACCTCTATATAGGTCCTATCTCCAAATAAGGTCAAATGCTGAGGTACCAGGGGTTAGTGCCTCAGAATAAATTTTGGGGAGACACAATTCAACAACCTATAACAATGAGTGTCTCTCAAGTTGGTTTAACAAAGCTCTAAGACAGTCTCCAGCAGCATAATGTAGTTGGAACACTGGAAAAAAAGTTAAGAACCAGAAGTTAAAGGTCTAAATCAGCCCCTTTCCCTCTCTGAGTGTCAGATTTCTTCTCTGCAGACTGAGATCTGGACCGGGCCTCCAGACCCCCTCAGTTCTAGGTCTGCTGCCGGCAAAGTGACAGAAGCTGAGGAAAGTGTAGGAGGGAGGTTAATGGTTGGGCTCCCCTACTTACAAACAGAAGACCTTGGGCAAATATTTACCTTCTGAGCCTTGGTTTTTTTAAACTGTAAAAGGGGGATAGTGATATTAGATACTTTTAAAAGGCTGTGAGGACTAATAAGGCATACAGTCACAGGGCACACCGTTGTCACTCCATGTATAGGAACTGCTAATGGTATTAATACCACTGTTATTAGGAGTCGGGCTTTGAATCTAGGCCTCAGCTCTCAGGTGGTGTACACTATTAGCAGACGGGCGTGCTCCCCACGGGTGTCCTGTGCTGTAGCTCGCATGGAGTGAGTTGCTTTGCCTGGCAAGACTCTCGTGATCCTTGTGACAGGCCTTTCCCCATCTCTACATCATTCAAATCCTACTCCATTCTATTTAGCTCCTCGACATTCATAACATTATTATTATTCTTCCAGGGTTAGGGCTAGAATTTCAGGAGATTTTTTTTTCCTCACTGTACTTCATCAGTTTTATACTACAGAAAAGTCTAATAAAAATAGTCAGGTATGGTGGCACGCACCTGTAGTCCCAGCTACTCAGGAGACTGAGGCAGGAGGATCGCTTGAGCCCAGGAGTTCAGGCTGCAGTGAGCTATGATCACACCACTGCACTCCAGCCTGGGTGACAGAGCAAAACCCTATCTCTTTAAATAAGTAAGTAAGTAAATAAATAAACAAAAGCATTTTACAAAAAGTAATAATAAAATATATTTAATTATCTCATTTAACACAGCTTTATAGAGCAGGTATGTAAACCTAGCCCTGCAATGTCCCTCTCCCATGAACACCAGACCACATGAGGTCTGTAGAAATCATTCGGCTCCTATTGTCATTGAACCGTAAGTTATTTTCTCACGTGTGTCCCCACCTAAATTACAAAGGACTTGAGGAAACAAGCAAGTCTTCTTACTCAGATTTAACAAAACCTATTTAGTGACTTCCACAGTGCACCAGTCACTCTTACATAAAGTATCTCCTATAATCTTCCCCACAACCTGATGAGGGAGATAATGGTACCCCCATACCGCAAATGAGCCCACTGAGGCTCAGAGGTCAACACAGGTAGTGAGCGGCCAAGTCAGGGTCCACATCTACATCTGACTCTGAGGCCACTGACCTGGCACAATGCTATCTTCACTATGTTCTACCAGCACCACAGACTGAATCCCTTTCCCTCACCCCAGGACCCTCCATCTGAGCAGCATTTTCTGTGGCCTTGATGCCCCCTGGTGGCATCTGAGGGCTCATTCTGCTGAAGGCCTGTGACCGTAGGCATTTGAAAGAGTAATCCACAGCCCAGTGAGAACAGCCCTGGAGTAGCCCTCTGCACCCAGCGGAGAGCTAACCCCTCTATCAGAGCTGCACTTCTTAAATGGACCCCTCAGGAGGATTCTGCTTCTAACAGGTCGAGGAAGAGGGGTTAGGGTCTTTTGAGCCAACAGCAATGTTCCTCCTCTCTGCTATCCAGCACTTTCCACTTCCCAGTCACGATATGTGGGCTTAGGCAATCTCTGCTGGACCCTCCTGGCAGTTTTCTTGTTGCCCTAGCTAGAGCACAGTGGCATCATCCTAGCTCACTGCAACTTCAAAGTCCTGGGCTCAAGCAATCCTCCTGCCTCAGCCTCCCAGATAGCTGGGACTACAGGTGCACACCACCATGCTTTACTAATTTTTCTGTTTTTAGTAGAGACAGGGT
Source organism: Indri indri (assembly GCA_004363605.1). Taxonomy (NCBI): domain Eukaryota; kingdom Metazoa; phylum Chordata; class Mammalia; order Primates; family Indriidae; genus Indri; species Indri indri. Next base: position 286 of record RJWJ010011508.1, on the reverse strand, counting down.
CTCACTCTTGCTCAGACTGGTCTCAAACGCCTGAACTCAAGCGATCCCCCTGCTTTGGCCTCCTAGAGCGCTAAGATTACAGGCATGAGCCACGGAGCCTGGCCCCTCCTGGCATTTTCTAAGAGCTCGTTTATGGAGGATGGGAGAAAGAAGAGGATAAAGGTGGTTAAAGTTCAGGATCTAAAAGTTCTTTACCTTCAAGGCAACCATAGAGTCCTTTTCCCAAAAGACATCATCAAGACTCTTCAATAAATGTTTATTGAATTCCTATTGTGCTCTGTGGCAC
>RJWJ010011507.1:0-44224 GCA_004363605.1 Indri indri | reverse complement strand
GAATGTTAATGAGCAGAGCATGGCGGGGCCCAGAGCCCGGCTCATCTCTAGCCTTCTCTTCCATGAATATAAATTTAGGAATAATAAACAAACACAACCCTGTGATACAGAAAAAGTGCAAACTGGCCTTTAGATCAACAAGATTTAATTTGCAATCTTTGGCATTTTAAATTTCCTTTTACTCTTTTGTTTATTCATATTTATGCCTTCTTCCCAGGATCACGTTCCTCTGTTTTCCTTTAGTATTAAAATTAGTTTTTTCTCTGATAGTTTCCCTTTATTTTCTTGCTCCCCCCACCCCCCCCACCACCCCACACCCCAATTTCCTTTCAAGGATGAACTCCCACAGAGCTGTGGGTTTCTTACTCCCTCAGAAGTCTAGCTGTTGAGCTACCCTGACCTCCAGTTGTTTCAAACTAATCCTATTCCCTCCCAGGCTTTCATTTCCCCTTCCATTCTCCAGCTTGTAAGAATGTGACAATTGGTCTGATTGATTCTTCTGACCTGTGATTTAAGAAATGTAAGCAGAAGAAAGATTTGTCTGTTTTATTTTTATTTTACAGCTGGAAAAAGACACTAAGTCTACTGTTATTTCTTCAATCTCCTTCCCTCTCCAGTTCTTCAATTTATACATGGTTAGTTACACCTCTGACTCCATCACAGACCAAGGGTAGGACTGCAAGCATGGCCTGCGGTATTGGGCACAGGAGTCTGAATCCTGGGTCCTCCACAAACTAGCTGTGTGTGCAAAATTGCTTATTTTGCCCTGTACAAAATAGAGATTACAACGCCTCCCTCAGAGAGCTTTGGAACATTTAAACAAGCAGCTGTGGTCCTTACTATGAGGCCTTAACCACACTTTACTCATTCTTATTTTTGCCCTGCCTTTAGCAGAGCACTGTGCCCAACACAGGTGAGTGCCCAGGAAATGGTCTTTTAAGTTGAATGTTTATTGCTGCAAATGAGACCAATGGGAGCTCACTCCCATAAGGATCCTTAAGCGTCACCCGTCAAATATCTCAGTTTGTGCCACAGCCACAGAGTCGGCCTGAAGCCAGCCACGCTGAAATGTGTACTACTCCTAGACACAGGCACTAAGCAAGGAGTTAGCTGTGTTAGCACAAGTCCTTCTCCAATATGGCGGGGTATGATACTCTATAGTTTCACATATCCATGACACCCCCACCATGCCAGATGAGGTCCAAACCCGCCAGCATGGAATAAGCGCCCGCTCCGCCTGTCCCTTCCATCCCACTTGTTCCACACACACACACACACACACACACACACACACACACACACACACACACGTTAGCTCCAGCAAAAATGAAACGTGGCCTAAACAACGTCACTCTGTCACATGTCTGAAGCTTTATCAGTCTTCTTTCATAGAATGTCCTTGTGCCACTTTAATTTTCCTGTCTACCGGCAAACTTCTACTCCTTAAGGGTAGGATCACAGGGCTTCCCCCCTTTGGAAAGATACCGCCAATTCTTCAAGCAATTGTGTATACTCTTTCCTCAATGTTTTCTCCGTGCCACGGGCACACTTCCACCAGCAGTCTCACCACAGCGTGCCAGAATAGTCAGGTTCCACATCTATCTGCCGGCTAGATTACCAACTCCTTGTTAGAACCCAGAGTAGATGTGTAGAGTTGATTGAATGGACGAATATACTGCTTTCAAGTTTACAATGTGCCTTTGGCATAAATTAACCTCTGTAACCTTCACGCTACTCTGAGTTGTTATTATTATCCTTTCCATTTTATACAAAGGGAAAGTTTTGTTCCTAGAGCTAAATCATTTGCCCAAAGTTCGCTGTCAATGAAAGACAGCAACAGAGTTAGTTCTTCTGACTCCAAATCAAGACCCTAGAGTCCTCTATGGAAAAAAAAAAAACATCCGTGTATACTATCTTGCCTAATCTCCCAAATAACACTGCAAGACCTAAGAAAGAGAGGCACAGACAGTCTCAAGCTCATGAATCTTACACAGGTAGTGGCCTGGATCCTGGACACAGGTTATGGCTAAAACTCATGCCCTTCCTCTGAACCACGCTGCCTCCAATCATGCATAACCACGGGCACTCAGAAAGCGGAAATTCTTCCGTCTGTTGTTTACAGTCAGGTTGGGTAAATCGCTGTTAAGTATACAGAGTAAAACGCCCTACTAGACTTCCTTCATTCTCCTGCCCTGAACTCCGCTCCATTTCAACCCGGACAGAAGCTACAAGAAGGTCAGGTCCCAAACACGGTGGAGCCTGGATTGGGTTAAAGGCTGAGTCTATTCTAGGCCTGCTTCAGGGAGTTGTTCTCACCTGGGCGTCATGTAAAGCTAAGTCGGCTTGCCCCAATGTAGACCTTAAATCTGGTAATTGTTAAGGTGTTACTTTTTTGCATAATCTTTCCACATTGACAAAGGGGTTTTAAATCTCATTTGAGCTTCACAACAAGCCCACTAGATACATAGGGTAGATATTGTTCCTAATGAATGACAGTACACAGCATGGGACCAATCTGAGATCTGAGACTCAGGGCTCGAAATTGCTGATCTTTCCTCTGTGTCATAAGCTGTCACTCTCAGGTAAGAAAGGAGGCTCTGTTTGCCCACTCCTTGATCCTTGGTGGAATACTATAAGAGAACAGAACCTCTCAACACAGAATTACCTAGAAGAAAACAGGCATGCCATACAACCGCCAGAAAGCAACTGCTCTCTGTACCTACCGGATTGTTCCTATTATTAATAGGTGGCCAGACTTTTAAAACTGAAGCATTCTCATTTTCTCTTCTTGCCTTACAGGAAATGTTAATATTAATATTGCAATGTATTCCCACAGCATATTTGAAATTTAAAAAATGAGATTTGCAAAAATCGGATTAGAAAACAAAAAAGCTAGACAGAGGTTAGAACCCTTGAGGCAGATATTAACGAGCCAGCTATTAGACATAATTAGGAGAAAGCCAGATTCTACTGTAGTCACCATTTCATCCTTCCACAGAGAGGCAGGATTGTGTTTCTCAACAGATGGTAGCCAAAATCCTAAAATTCTGTTTTTGTCAGAAAATAGGAGGAGGGATTTTTTTTTTCCTAGTGACAATTTCTGATTCTTCGGTACACCCACAAGTCATCAAGTGTAGGAAATTTAAGCTAGAGTCACTAATTTGCTATTTATTGTAACAACAGTGCTTGGTGTTTATACAGCACATTCCGTTCTGTGATCTCCAAGAATGTTACGATCCTTTCCACTAAAACAGATGGAGAAACTAAGGCACGCGAGACCACCCACATAGTCACCCTGAGGAGCCAAGAGCAGAAGCCATCTTACTGATCACTTGGCCCGAATCCTTCTGCCAGAACTGAGTCAAGATTCAGTTTAATAACAAGACACAATAACAAGAAGGTGGGCTTCCCTTAGCGCAGAAGCTCACCTCTTGATAAGCATGGGAATACAGCAAATCCCACGGCATCAGCACTCTTAAATTTGACTTATAACTTGAGAAACAAGCCTGTGGGTGAGTTCACAGGTAGCCACCCTCTGTGTACGATGCCAGGGGCTCGGTAAGGTCCTCCTATGAATTTCCTCACTCCAGGCCTAAAATGTCATTCTTAATATTTTGTCCCCTAAGCTTTGATTTCTGCCAAATTGCAAACCCTCTGGGGAGAAATAATACTTTAAGCTAGTGTTGGTCTTTCATAACTTATGAATTAAGCCTTTGGGAGTCAGTCTGAGAAGTGCTAAGAAAGAGAACAGGAAGATAATGAGAACAAGGAAAGAAGACTTCAATGAGAGACAGACAACCAAGAAAAAACTGGATCTATTTTGTAATCTTGCCCAAGTTCCAAGATATTTTATCTTCCTTTCTAATTGATGTGCAGGCAGTAGTGCCTTTTAGCTAGCATTCCAATATTTCTATGCAGTTTGTATCTTAAATCATATGCAACTCTTTCTATAAATCACTTAGATTTCAGAGGGTAATTTTGAATCACTCTATTTTTGTCCATGAATCTAGGATTATTTCAAAGAAAATTTTGAATGATATTAATACGTTTTCAAACATGTGATAGAATGTTGAAAATCTACCTGAAGGTTGCCATGGGTAATTCTCTAGGAAGTGACCAAGGGCATGCATGGGCTTTGGAAAATGATCCGTCAAGATTACTTGTCTAGTTCGGTAGTTTACCAGCCCTATGTCCCTGGGCAGGTTTCCTAACCTCCCAGCACCTTCTCAATTTATCTGTAAAATGAGAGTAATAACACCTACTCACTCTATAGGTTATTAAAAGGATTAAACTAGATAATACAGTGATGAGCTTAGTAAAGCCCAGACAGGTATGTGCTCATGCTGAGAATTACAAAATATGCCAAGGCCAGAATTCAAACATATGTTAACTGGAAGGTAACAAACAGTGCAACTCTAACAGACTTGATCATATTGCTATTAATGATTGTTATTTTGGATATAAAATGTGTTTGCAAATAGGCAGCAGCCAGCATGAATGACTGAAGAGTTAGAGGCAACATAGTGTAGTGGTTACAGCCTGGAAGCTTTAGCTATTTATTAACTATGCCTTGAGCAAGTTACTTAACCTCTCAGGTTTGTTTGTCATCTGCACAATGGGTAGACTACTAGTACTACCTACCTCTTAGGGTTGTCAAGAGCATTAAATGATTTGAGTTAGCACATGCATTCTCAACAGGAGAGATTTCTTACCTTGGAGGGTAAAAAAAACCTTAGACATTAGAATGGTTTATGGCCCTCTAAAACTCAACCCTGCCTGACAAAAACTTATTTCTTAGTATTTAATTTCTCTCATTATAGAGAAATAAAATTTAATTCGAATTAAGTCAGTTAATTTAAATTAAACTTTAATTTAATTTTTCTACTTAAGGGACAATAATGGGGGAAAAAAGACTGAGAAACACTGAGTTAGTATATATAAAGCCCTTATAACAGGACCTGACACATAATAAGCATCTAAGAAGTATTTATCACAGTGACTTTTCTTCTTATTTTTAGTAGTAGTGGCAGTATCCTAGCTCCAATTAAGTATGTTATAATTGAATTAATTTGCGGCTACAGTTTAAAACTAAAGTTTAAATGTTTTAAACCATTTAAAATTACCTAAATCATTAAACACGACTATAATGTATGTGTGTTGGTGAGAGGGGATTTTAAAGAGTAGGAGAAGGGAGGCTGATTTTTCAACTGTGCCTGAGAATTCCAGCTTAAATAATGTTCATCTTTCTTAATTGCTACTTTCCCCCCTCCTACTTTATATCTTTGTCAGAAAGAAGAAACACAAATGCAGACGATAGCACAGTATAAACAGTAAGTTTTTTGGCTAAGCTACCCAGTCTCTTTGAGTCTCAGTTTCCTGGAAAAGAGGACACCTTCCCCAAAAGTTTGTCAAAAGCATCAAATGAAAGAATGTTTATGAATGTACAGCACTGTGCCCAGCATACAGTAGGTGCTGGAAAATACCAGTTTTCCCTTCAAGTTATGTAGTCTGAATTACTATGAACCATAGAGTTTTTCATCAGGATGCAGTCAATACTCAGTGTGGAACCTAAAACATTTCCAAATCATTTTTAAAGGAAGATGTCTATTTAAAAAAAAAAAAAAGAAATAATGTTTCATAGTTCAGACAGAATGTGCAAATAGCATTTCAGAGATACGTAGGGAACCATAGAAAATAAAATTTTAGTGTGCTTTCTCACAATTTTCCTTCCTTTCTGGCAAGCACTGCACAAGCCTGGTGTCCTGTTGAGAAGGCTCCTGAGCAAAAGAGCAGGGCAGATTTTCAGGCCACACTCCCAGTGTGCTGGCTTGGTTTGGCTGTTGGAGGCGTCCAGTGGGGATTCGTGTATCTCCCTTCACTTTTCCTGAGGTCTCAATCCACTTGATCCATGCAGCCAACTCCCACTTCACTCCCATGAATGGTGAGGTTCCAGAGAGGCCAAGCATTTTAAGTCTAACAAATTAGCATTTTAACAGCTGCAATTATGAGTAAATTTGATCTTGAAAGAAGCCAAGGTGCTCTAACTCAGTAACTTCTTAATAAAGCTATCCTTACAATAAGGATTAATGATTGCTGTGTTTTCCAGGGCACTCCATTAGTTTCCTCTAACACCAAGAGGGGGAAGAGGAGATATTCAAGGACGCACTTCCCTTCCCACCCAGGGTCTTTGTCAACCAATTTATGTGCTTGTAAATTCATTAGCACCATCAAGGTTTACAAACACCAAGACAGATTATTGATATGATTTGAGTATTAAAGTTACTGATGAGCCTAATGTGAACAGTAGTGTACCTATCAAGAAAAAACGCTTCCCTGCTGATAGTCTCAGAAGCCACGTACGAACTCTACCCAGAGTAAAAAAAAATAGGACTGCTTCTACAAATGAAATGCTTGGCTTGTTTGCAAAATCACTTGGTTTTCCATGCTTCCACGTACTGTTTAGCTACACAAGTACCAACTATTAACCTATCCAGATGGCTCACAGTATCCTGTTATTTCTGTTTAAAGTTTATCAGTTTAACACCTTCCAGTGCCAATGCTAAAGGCAAAGGTTTCTATGAGACCTTTTCATCTTGATTCTTAGCTCCAAGTCCAAATGATTGCTTTACGGTATAAAGAGGAAGGGAAGCTTATCTCACAGGACGTCACTGAGGCTCCTAAGTAAAATGCCGTCTCTACTGTTGACTCTTATAAATAGTGACAAAAAAACACACTCATCTTGATTTCTTTTACTAAGGTCTAATTATTTTTACAGTTTCAAAAGTGCACAAATGCATCATGCATCTATCAAATGTTGAGTAAATGAATAAAGCAAATACTTTTTTTGCTGTCTTCAACTCCATTATAAATGTGCACACATAGACACACACACATACACACACACACTCATGTACGTAAATACAACTACCAAATTGTTTCTGATTTCACAGAAAACGCAAGAAGCAAGAAGAGACAAGTGTGTTTCTTTCCAGTAGACACCTGGCAGCAGCTTCTCACAATTGGCATTGGATCTGTGGCCAAAACAAAACCATAATCTCATGGTGAAATTCATCCCCTCATCAGTCTCTCAGCGAACTAAACTCTGCATCAACCTGATTTACTGTTAAGCAACCTGACCTGGGGTAACCACTGCCCCATAGCAACACACTGAAATATTTATTGGTGGTTGCTACTGTTTCTTGGAGCCCTCCCTTCCCCTCTATTTTTTTTCCCCAATCTTACTTCTTTTGTTCCTCACACTCTTTACCTTTGGTGCTCAGAGTTCAGGGGTGGATTATACATACTGGCTTCTGAGATGAGACTGGAAAACTAAAACATTTGTCCTGCCTAGGAAAGAAAAATGCTCCAAGCCCACTTGAAAAGAAACCACCCATGAGACAGACATTTTAGACTACAAAATTCTAGTAATTAATGATTTTTTTTTCAGGTTCCCAAAGTCAAATTGCAAAATGCAACGTAATACATATTTGTCAACCTGGTTTTACAAGCTGCATATTTCATAGGAATGAAATAGCTGAACAATTTTCTCTAAATCATATAATTTGTACCCCTAGCAGCCTCTGATTGTGCATTTGCCTTGTATCTGGTAATAGATTTGAGAATTTACAAATAAACACGAAAAGATGGATAGTGCAAAACCACCTCATAGCAGACTTAAAAACAAATGCCATTCACTTTTTGGCAGCCATACTCATAATGACCAATAATGGGAAAACAACCCCAATGTCTTTCAACTGGTGAAGGGATAAACAAGCTGTGGTACATCTATAACAGAATACTACTCAGCAATAAAAAAGAAATAAACTTTGACACATACTACCTCATGGATGCAATCTCAAATGCATTATGCTAAGTGAAAGAATCCAGACTCAAAAGACTACATACTGTATTATCCATTCATATGCCATTCTAGAAAAAGTAAAACTATACGGACAGAAAACAGAGCAATGGTTGCAAGAGGCTGGGGGTGGGGAAAGAAACTGACTATAAAGGAGCCCAGGTGAATTTTTGGTGGGGGGTGGGGAGGGGGGACGTTATCTTTCTTGACTGTGAAGTTGGTTATACAGCTGTACACATTTGTTAAAATCCAACAGAAGAGTACATTAAATAGGATAAATTTTACTGTATATAAATTGACCTAATTTAAGTTTCTTAAAAATATGCTACTAAAAACTAATTTATTTTTCACACTATTTTATTGTAAAAAAAATAAAAGCAGGGATTGCTTCCATGTGGACACAAGTGACTGGGAAGGGGCTTGGGGGAACCTTGTGGGGTGATGGAAACTGTCTGTATCCTGATAGGAATATAGACTTTTGTCCAAACTCAAAGACTATACACTTAAGTATGTATATTTTACATCAAGAAAAGAAAAAGTATAAACAAATATTGAATTGAAGTTAATGACATGCACGCTGATGTACTTAGGGAGGAATGGACTAATGTTTGCAATTTACTTTGAAATGCATCAAAAAATTACATGGATTAATGGATGAAGAGAGATGGATAGGTGCATTATCACACAGATGTGTAATAATGGAAGTATGTAGAATGCTAATGGTAGAATCTAGGTGGCAAATACAGTGGTACTCACGTTAAAGTTTTTCAAAACTTTGCTGTTTGTTTGAAAATTGTTGTAATAAGATGTTGGAGGTTGGGAAAAATCAGTTCTAAAGAATTAAAATATTGCTTCCAGGACCCCCTTCAGATACCAAAATCCACGGATGCCCAATTCCCTTATATAAAATAGTATAGCGTTTGCGTATAACCTACACACTTTAAACATCTCTAGGTTACTTATAATACCAATACAATGTAAATGCTATGTAAATAGTTGTTATACTGCATTCTTAAAATTGTATTGCTTTTTATTGTTTTTTTCCGAATATTTTCCATCCATAGTTGGTTGATTCCACAGGAATCTGCAGATACAAAGAGCCAAGTGTATACACATAAAAGAAAGGATTTTAAAGGATTTAATAAAAACATAAGCTATTAACTCTTAAAAAATGTAGGTATCATTTTTCTTTGACTATTCTTTTCTATTCATCTAACATATTCAGATTCGAAGCTTATAAATTATGCCACAAATGCAGAACAGTGCCTCTTTACAGGATTTACTCAACTACGAACTTGAATTAGACAAATGAGGCTGAACACGGGCTCTACTTATCCATCGATTTTAAGAGAAAACCGACTCTTTCAGAATGCCTTCATAATTCTCCGCCACTGTATTAACTCACAGTGCAGGAGCTGAAACTGGTCCACTGGGGAAAACTGTCTCTAAGTTTCATTCCCAATGATTTAATCCCAATGTTCCCCAAAGTCTGAGCTGTAGAGTCATGAAATTTGAAAAGGCCAACTGTATGTACCGGTGATTCATCTTGTTATCTTCATTTAGGTCTACACAGGAAGCCTTTGCTCTCTAGGGGTAATTCAGCAATCTCAGATTCAATGCCAGGCTGGACTCTCAACCTGCTTTCTATTGGTTAATACTAACTATTCATTAGGACTTATGCCTATGGAGCTGGAACTCGCTCCTGTAAAGGACTGTGCTACAACTACACTGCTTATAAAATTTCCAAAATCTGTAAATCTCTGAATGGTTGTTTTGACTGTAATTACACAATCTGAAAGACGACAGCTGATCACAAGGTTGCTAAACAGATCTTTCATTTAAAATGCCCGTGTGGCGGCAGCTCCCAGCTTAGCTGTAGCAGTCCCTCACCCCAGGACACACACAGACACACCTCTACTATAGAGGTTTAAAGGTCAGGGTCAGGTGTACAGGACAGTTTGTGAAATGCCTTACAAAGTGGTAAATGAGTTGTCTTTCTACTCAAGAACAAGGAAACAATCATCAGGGGTGGGGGATTTAACTCGCTGGATACAAACACTAGTGTGAGCTAGGAAACCAATCTAAGTGTCTCGACATAAACATATGATAAAATAAATGATGGCTGCTCTATGCATGTTCCTTTAGAACGATGGTGTTTTTAAGGAATTCTTCCTGACTTGGGGAATATGTGAAACCTCCTGACTTACTGTCGTCGTGGGATACTGGGATTCTGGTCAGTCCTTACCCTTGTAGCTGTTTCTCAACACTTGTACCAATGTCTCAGTATTGGAATTCCTCATTCTAATCTCAGAATGATTGAGGGATAAATCAGGGTTGCCAGACTTATCAGATAATAATATAGGATGGTGAGTTAAACTTAAATTTCAGATAAACAACAAATAACTATTTTAGCGTAAGGATGTCCCATGCCACATTTGGGACATAATCACATTAAAAACCTGTTATTTTATCTGGTACCCTAACTATAAATATAAACTTGAAATGTGCTAGTGAAAGAGCTTTTTAAAAATATACTACTCAGTGCCTTCAAAACTGGTTTTTCTTTTTTGGCATCAAGCCTGGACTTTAGGATTTAAAAGATAGTAAGTTTTGTGAGGGTAGTGACTAGGTTTGCTGCTTTAGTTTTATCTCTAATGTCTAGCTCAGTGTCTTGCACACAATAAACTCTCAGAAAATATCCATGGAGAAAGCAAATGAATGATGACTGGTTGAACTCTGGGTATCTCTCCCATGCTACCTCATTCCTGGGAGACTTCAGTTCTCCTGATGTTAAGGAATGACCTCATTATTCCCAATCCTCTAAGAAGTTTCCATCATCTTTTCTCTCTGTGCATAGATGAGTTGGAGAAGAGCACCCCACTGGTCTAAGAAGTAGGTGTGAAAAGTGTGTCCACATCCTAAGGGACATTATTGGAACATTCCATCTAAAGTGAAAGCTGCCTTTGAGCCAGGCCTAGCAAATTTGTCCTAAGGACACAAGGACACAGTCCTGTTTCTCACCTGCTTACTGTGCTGGGTTTTGTACTCTTATGGTTTTTGTTTTGTTTTTTGTTTGTTTTTGAATAACAGCCTGCCTGTGTGCGACAACTCATGTATGAAAATGTTGCTTAGCTTTGTTAATGGATTGAAAAAAAAGAATCTACATAGTCACTAACAATGTTCATTAACTGTGTCCACCCTTGTTTCTATCTGATCTTATTTTTGGCCTTTTCTGTTTTCTAGCCTGACCCCACCACCACCTCCCTCCTAATAAATTTCTAATATTTAATTTCCACAGCTAAGCTTCTTAAAATTTGTTCTTTTGCTGTTATTTTAGAAGGTATTCCATTTCTCCAAAAACCACATACAGTATCGAACTCCTTAGAAGAACTCCTTTTTACATACAATATTTCACTATTTGAAGAACTGCCTTCTTCTGGAACTTCCTGAACACCAGCAATCACACTTAATTACTGTTCTCATTATCATACTCTTGTGTCGGGGAGAAACATGTACTGCGACAACAGAGAAGCAATGTTACTTGTTCCTCATTTATTATATGCATAGCTGAATAGGTAATGTCTGTATCTGTCTCAAGACTAACCAAGTTAATCACAAGTCTGATTGCAAAATCAGCTCTTTTAGGCAAAACAGTGTCTAGAGGGAGAGCTGAATGTGCTAAGAAATATTCTAAATATTGAGGAGAAAGGTAGAAAGAGAACGTTTGAAAAGAAACTAGAACGGAGAATATGAAAAATGCTTATCTGATGGCAATGTGGGCCAACAGTAAAATCACAAATGACATTGATTCAAGATGGTAATTAATGGATCAGAATGAACATTAGAAAATAGCTCACCTGCTCCATGATTTTACAAGTGAAATAAGCCCAATGAAGGGTGACATGCTAATAGCCACTCAGAGCTAGTAGTAAAGCTGAGAGCAGAATCCAAATATCCTAAAGCCAGTCAATGCTTCTTTCATTTTATAACAGTGTCTTTCCAGCTGGATTCTCCGATGTCCACACTTAAAATGAGATGGTACTGTGTAGGTCACCATAAAATGATGTGAGGTCTAGGGGAATTAAGGGAAAATTACAGCTCCTAGCTTTATTGTTGCCTCCATCACTTATCTTCCTTTAAAAAATTAATTTAAAAATATCACTTCTTCTTCTACTAAAGGTTTTCTATGTGCTAGACCAGGGGTGAGGAACCTCAGGCCTTAAAGCCACATGTGGCCTTCTGGGTCCTTAAGTATGACCTTTAGACTGAATCCAAATTTTACAGAACAAATCCTTTCATTTTTATAAATGTATTTTTATCTTTTATCTTTTTATTTTATTTTTTAAATGAATGTATTTAAAATACCAAAGAATAAAATAAGTTTCAACAAAATAATCCTCCCAGATGGACTGGCAAAATTAGAACATTAGTAAGCCATAAGGGCTAAATTGACAGCTGCTACTCTCATGATTTAGTTCTAACTTCCCCCGCCTAACTGGTGCCACTACTGCACGAGGCTGGTTGGCGAGAGTTTATGGGGGTCAAATACGCCAGCTTTTGACAACAGTGCACTGTGTTTCTGTTTGAAGTGGAATTTGTGAATAGTTGCACAGCTCAAGAGTATTTTTTAATTCTGTCTGCTTAACAGCCCATCATGTCAGAGAAGAATGAGAGAACTGCTGAAGGAAGAAAACAGATTTTTTAATGAGGATTGGGAATTGCACTATTATCTTGTTTCTGCTAAAGATAAGATGATTTGCTTGCTTTGTGATACTACAATATTAACCTTAAAGGAATTCAGTGTTCATCAGCATTACGACACTTATAAGGACCGCAAATATTTTAAATTAGAGGGAGAGGTGTGAAGGTTGTATTGGAGAAATTAAAAGATGAACAGCAAAAGTAAAGACAATTCTTTCAAGCAGCAATAAAACCTGGAAATAATGCCATGGAAGCAACTTATAAAGTAGCTTATATACTTGGGGAAAAAAGGGAAGCAATTCAGTGATGTAGAAATCATGAAAGAATGCATTGTCAAAGTTTTAGGATGCTTAGACCTCAATAACATTTCAAAGTACAAACCACTGCCTCTTTCAAGGAGAACCATAACTGATCCACAGCGTGAATTAGCCTTCAACTTAACAGAATGACTTCATGAAATACTTCAAAAGGAAAATATATGTTATTCAATCACTTTGATGAATCAACTGATATCACTGATTTGGCGCAGATTTTTATATTAATACGTCATTTGTGTCATAACAGAAGATTTCTTTGCTAAGAAAAGTTACTTGATTTGGGCACTCTTGCAAACATAACACAGGGAATAGATATCTTCGATAACTTTCAAGTTAAACGTCGTGAAGTTTGACTGAATTTGGTAAATTTAATGAATGTATGTACAGATGATGCACCTTCCCTGGCAGGAAAACATGAAGGGTTTGTTGCATAGATTAAAAAGAAAGTATTAAAGATCCAGATGCTCTCATTTCTTTTCATTGTATCTTGCATCAGCAAAATCTCTGTGCTAAAGACACTATTTTAAGTGACCCTGTGCAATAAGTTATAAGTATTGTTAACTATATTCATGCAAATGCAACATAGCATCCTCAGTTTCATAACATGCTGAAATTGAACTATGAGGAATTCAGCGTTGATTTGGTGTATCATTCTAAAGTGCGTTGGCTATCACAGGGACAGGTGTTAGCCAAAATTTTATCTCTGTGAGAACAGATAGTTAAATTTTATGAAGAACAGAATCAGCGGTGTGAATTACTGAAAGAAAATTTCTATAGGAATGTAGCATTTCTGTGTGTTATCATGCCAAATCAAAACAACTCGAATATTTCTTTGCAGGGTAAAACTAAGTCTATATGTGATGTGTGGCAAAAAAAATCTAAGCATTTCAAAAAAAGCTATCTTTTTTCAAAACACTTCTTCAAAAGGAAATTTCGGATGAACATTTTCTCCAGTTAGCAAAGGTCACTGATGAGCAGGATGATATATGCAAATCATTTGAAGAATATGAAGCTGTTATAAACCTATTAGTTGGAGAATACAATGAAAGATTCACTGACATTAAGAATCATGACAAATTAGCATTTCAGCCTCACCTAGTTGATATCACCAAGGCACCTAAAGAACTACAGATAAATTGATTGAGCTCTCAGTAGATGACATTTTAAAGTCATTGTTTGATGCTAAGAAAGATCCAATTGAAATACGGAAAAATGCAGTAGAATACCCATGCCTTCAGCAACATGCCCAAAAAATGCTTCAGTGCTTTTCAATCACATATTTCTGTGAATGTATATTCTCCTACCCAAGCCAAATCAAGATGCCCTTAAGGTCACAAATGACTGATCAACCAGAGGATCAATTGAAACTGCAGACCTCCATGCTGCAACCAAATATTCAAATGCTTTCCAACAAAAAGCAGACATGACAAAGTCATTAAAAGGTTAGTTAACTTTAAAATTAACCAAGAGTTTTCATTTTTTGAAATTATTAAGTACATAGTAGTTAGATTTTTTTACAAAATAATGTACATTTTTAAGTATATCTAATTGAAATTTCTTGAATGTGGCCTTATTTGATTACAGCTAAATTAATGTGGACTTCCAACATGAAAAGTTTCCCCACCCCTGTGCTATACATTGTTTCAGGTCATTCACAGTTAACAAGATGCACAGGGCTACCGTTCCAACTGAGTTTACATCCCGGGAAGAGAAAACCAACAACAACCAAATAAAGAAATATGGTTTTGAATTCAGACAGGTACCAAGGAGGAAATTAACATGTTGAAGCCAGACAGCAGCTAGGCAGATGAGATTAAGGATCTACTTTAGTAAGGGTCATTGGGGAAGGTCTTTCAAAGGAGGTGACATTTACTTTGATAAATGAAGGATGAGAGGACATCCATCATGCAAAGACCCAAAAAAGCATACTCTAGGCAAAGGGAACAAGGAAAAGAGTGTGTTTGAGAGACAGATAGCGAGAAAGATATGGCTGAGTGTGATGACCAAAAAGGACTAGCTCGGGGAGGTAAAAAGAGGCCAGATCATGATGGCCCTTGAAGATCATTAAGAGAAAGTTAGATTTTATTCCAAGGTCAACGGAAAGTCATTGAAAGATCTTTTTATAACGTTGGAAACTTACTCTTTGTGGAGAATGATTGTATTAATAAAAGAACAACTGTAGAAGCAGAAACAATTGCTATGAACCAGGTCACACGGGTTGTGGTGGGATTAACCAGGATGGTGGCAGTGTAGGAGAGGAAAGTCCACAGATTTACAGCTTCAAGATAAATTTTACCTGTGTGTGGTGGCTCATAGCTGTAATCCCAGCTACTTAGGAGGCTGAGACGGGAAGACTGCTTGAGGCCAGGAGTTTGAGATCAGCCTGGGCAATGCCGCAAGACCCCATCTCTATGAAAAATTTAAAAATCAGTCAAGAGGGCATGGTGGCATGTGCCTGTAGTCCCAGCTACTCAAGGGAGGCTGAGGCACAGGATTTTGAGGCTGCAGCGAGCTATGATCAAGCCACTACACTCCAGCCTGGGTGAGAGCGTAAGACCCTGTCTCAATTAAAAAAAAAAAAAAAGAAAGAAGTCAAGTTTTTCAAGAAGGAACAAATGATCGATGATGATGTTAAGTGAAAGGTAGAGTCAGATGAGGACAGAAATGTATCCACTGGCTTTGAGATATCACAGCATAGTTGGTGTCAACAAAAGCAATTTCACTACAGTATAAAAAAACCACACAGTGTGGAAAGGTTAAGAGTTATTTTTATGTGTTTGTGTATCCTCCAAACCTATCCTGCATATAATTACATTCACATACACATAGGTCTTTTTTGTTCCCACATCTACTCTTTTCATATATTGCTTTTTTAAACTTTATGTATTATTTTGGAGATCTTTCCTTACCCATACATATACATTTATAACATTACTATTTTGTTATAAGGATTTAACTTACACTTTTGATCTCTTCTTACATGTACAATTCATGATACTGCATTATACCATGTACTTCTCTAAGTCTATGCATGAACAATGATGAGTCTTCAATTGGGGGAGAATTGACAGATAGAGCTCACCCTACAAGGATGGAAGTGGAAACTAAAATCCAAAGGTTTTTTCTACTGCATCTTATTGCCTTCTTTTGTATTGTAAAAAGTGATCGACATTTGGGAGAACTCAGCACAGAAACAAAATTTGCAAGCACTTAATTAACAAATAACATCTTTTCAATGGTGATGTTTTAATTGGATTTCTTATTGACTCTTGCATTCATTAAAATAAATACATGAATCAGTATGATTTCTCTTCAAAGCCAGACAATTAAATTGGCTTTGGGTTTTTTGTTGTTGTTGTTGATGCTGGTTTTTGTTTGTTTGAAGTTTCCACTTATTCTTTAGGTTTGCCTACTTATTTTATCCTAACTTGCTCAGGATTTCAACAGAAACTGTGGGTTCAAAATTCTCTTCTTAATAGCAATCTAGAAATTCAGAATGTTGTCATTACTCTGCCTTTTCTAAATCCAACACCTACTTTTTTAGAATGTGACACCTTAGAAATACATCAACTAAAGAAACTAACAAAGATTTTACAGTTAGTACCTTTCCTTCAAGGGGCTAAAGATATTATGCAAAATCCATAACCTGCCCCCCTCATCATACCTGCTTCCAATTTTTATGGCCATCACTTTTATCTCCCATTTGTTCTTCTCTTTGACTTATCCTGCTTCCTCGAACACGTCTGTTAAGACTTTCTTCCAGGGAAGTCATAGGTGTCAGTGGATAACTGAGGCCAGCACAAGAGAACTAGAATGGGATCTCCACCTCCTGTCTCCACCACCGGCAGCCTCCACTTCACGACGTGCAAGAACCGAGCCTGTTATGTTTATGTCAAAATGTGTGTCCACGTGAGGGTCAGACTAAAGCAAAATCATGCAAGTGCTGAGATCCGGCTTTCATGCCTTCCTCCCCTACTCCCAACACAGCCAGCCTGAGAGGCGTACAAACCAGGATGCCCCCTGAATGTGTCTTCTTTGTCCCACACGAATATTTTTAAATTTTTTAATTAGTTGCCAACATATAAGATCGGGAAATGGTGTGTAAAAATTGAGACTTACAGGTTCTTTTGAGTTAGCAATAGTGAGCCAGCTTGCCAACCTGAGGGCCACCGGCTGCAGCGGAGTGGCAGCTGCCCCTCACACACAGCGAGGTCGCTACACCTTGTGACTTTATAGCTGGCCCATCTCACTCATTCTTGGTACCTGCACTTCCACTATAGGCATGTGAGTTCATGACCTTTCCAAGTGAAGTACTGCCAAGTGCTCTCTAATAAGGATTTGGCAGCCTTGCCAAAGTAGCTGAGAAACCTTTTTTTTCTTTACTCCTATCTACAAGGGATTTGGGCTTTGACATAAACTTTCCCACCAGATACCTCAGTGGTGTACAATCTGCCACTCTGGCTCCTGATCGTCCAAACACCTAGGAGACCAGGAAACGAGAGAAGGACAGGGAGGTGGGGCACACACCGGACCCAGCACCCACATCCCTCCTCTCTCCCACACTTCTCGCCATCCTGTCACCATAAACGTACCAAATGTTGCAAACCTATGGCTGAAATGCTTCTCCTGGGAGTAGATGCATTCCAGTGGGATTTTTGAAGACTCAGAAATGCTATTAAAGGCCAAAGACAGGGATCTGCTATAGAGATCACATCTCATAGCTGGTGAAAATGCGGTAAAAAAGGTAGCCTGGAACAAGAGAGCTCCCCAAAGTCCCTCCTGACCGCCACATCCGTATGCTCTCTGCTCGCCATCAGATCCAAGGCCACACTGCTTCCAGAAGGATACACGGCACTCTCGAGACGTGTGCTAACCACTTTCACTGACAGGTGAGATGAGGAGCGGCCAATGGGAAACAAACACGGTCGGGACATATCCTAAGCAACAACGACGAAGCCTTAGGCACCTGTCCTACAGGACAGACACTCTCACTGTGCAGAAACACAAGGCCAAAGCCACAGACCTCAACACACCCGGGATCATCCTACGCAGCTGGATGAGCACAAACCCAGGAGGGTTACGTTACACTTATAAAACTGCACTTCACAAAAGAAAGTCAAACCGTTAAGTCATTATCACACTTAAAACTGAAGAGCAGAACATTAACCTGCCAAAGAAAACACACAGGGGCACCAGCTGGAAGGAGGGCAGCCTGGGAGAGACGCAATGCAGCAGTGGCCTGCACAGGAAGCACGCGAACTCTGGGTGCAACTAATTTTAAAGCTGCACCAGACTGAATGGAATATTATTTGTGAAAAGGCATGGCCGCAGCTTATGCATGTGAGTCAGGTAAGGTTGACCTCAGACACTTCGGAGTCCTTATTTCTAATGAAATAAGGTTTCTTTACCTCCAAAGTTCCCCTAGCAGATCAGCTCTATGTAAACAGCTTATATAGTCTCCAAGCTTAGAAAAGAGATGGCTACCGTGCTGGTTGCCTCATAGATCCATTACAGATCAATTAGCAGTGAAGATAAAATAATGCTCAAATTATAAAGCGAATCCATAGGGAAATGGGATTTGCCTGATAAGGAGTGGGTACGCATAACTCTTCCATCATGTCGGTGAAGCGCTCCTGTAGTCCAGTTTCTCATCACAGCTATTTTACTCTTGCGGCAAAAAGAGAAACTCCAGCACCTGAAAAATCAAATCCTGGGCACAACATGCCCCAGCCTGAATCAGTAAGAAACTTGAACTTACTTTTCCTTCACAGGTCTGATTTCATCTGATCCTGCTAACCACCCCGAATCACTTCGTTTCTCCCTTCCCGTCCTTTTTCTATACCCCTTTGTCACTGTACGATGCTTGAATGCTCTGCTTTCAGCTCTCTCCAGAGCAAATGGCTTACGGATAAATGTAACAAGTGGGCAATATCTCTGGGAGCTAAAGCCTTGAACTTCATTCTGGGCCACGTTTATAAAGGGACAATTGCTTCTCCAGGATAATGAGCAAAGGGCTTCTAATATTTAAAGAGCTATTACGTAGAAGGCAGTTTACATATTATGGAGAAGTTGTATGTAATTCTGGAAGGCAAAAGTAGACTCAATGGGTAGAAGTTACAGGCAAGCAGATTATATAACTAACAAGTTAAGTCTCTTCAAATAGAGATGACAAGGCAAACATTTGTGTTCAAATAGTGAACTCCTGTCACTAGACACATTCAAATGGGTCTGACAAAATTCCTTCCAGGAGTATTACGGAGGGTATGCAGCATTGGAGAGCAAGGTGATAAGACTAAATCAACTCTAATTCTAAGCAGTCTGTGATTTCACAATAGATAATATTAATGAAAGGTTTTTCCATACACACCCATGCGATGAGACAGACAAGCTGGGGATGACTTAGGAAGAAACAGGATGGGAGAGGTGCCCATCCGTGACCCTCAGCAGGGGGCGACTCTTTCCTAGATTTGGATAAAGACCGACTTCTGATAGATTTGAAAATAGAAAAAGGATTGGAACAGATAAAAGACCGATAGGCCAGAACCTTCAAGATAAAATCTAACAGGAAAAAGAGGGCACTATGCTTACGTAAGTTACACATGGGTAGGGCACGCATTTATATTTTTTGTTTTTAAAAAGTCTAAGATGCCCTACTCTAGTGGGGAATTGAGCATTTCAGTTTTCTGTTTCTGGGTAGGGAAAAGGAAAATGAAAGAAAATGATCTTTCCTGCACACCCCCTCACACGCCCCCTAGCCCCGTGTCTGCATGGGCAGCGACAGACCATATAAAGAGCTTCCATCCAATGTTCTCCTACAGATAACACCCTCCTTGACCAAAATACCTGTGGCTGGCAAAAATTTATAAACAAATTAATAAAACGCTTTGAGAAAGTGAACTCAGACTGCTGTTCCTGAAATTGAGCCTAGGTCTCTCAGAGGAAGGTTGGTCAGTCAAAAACAGTGATATAAACAAGAAGGATGGAAGACTTATTGGCCAGTCTGCGATAAAATGTACCAGCATTTTCTGCAAAACTGTGTTATTACTGTACTAGTGCTGCTATATTAGAAGTCTGTGAATCCCTGTCATTTAAAAAGTTAATCATAACATAACGTTAACACACGGGAGTCAAAGCTGTTCTTGTTCTCCGGGCTCTTGTGTCCCGACTGACCTCAGCGTGTTCTTAGCACCAAGAGGGCCCTTCTTACAATGTTGCTACTTTTGTATTTCCTTCTTTGGAACCCTCTAAGTAAAAACAAAAGGAAGGGGGAAAAAAGAGCCTTGCAATTTACTATAGCAAGTAAAAGCTAAGATCTCATTCATATGTGTTTTCCTTGCAATTCACTCGTGTGTTTTCCCTTTCTTGAGAAGGCAGTGATCAAAAATAATTTTAAGATCGCATCACCAATGTTTTTCCCAAAGCCATTTCACATGGTCCAAACCCACCTACGTGCCTCCACGCTGGCACACAAATCATCCACCCTACACACATCCAAGATCAAAGAAAAGGAGACCTGCTTAAGAAAACAAGTAGCACCAACACTTGCCTTATACTCCCCGTGAGGTCAGCTAGGAGTGAAAAATACAAAACGAGCTCACGGAAATTTAAATAATCTCTAAGTATCTCCCCACAAAACACTTATTAATTATGAAGGTGAAAATGCAGGCATAACTTGTTTTATCATGCTTCAATTTATGTACTTTGCAGATCTTGTGCTTTTTACAAATCGAAGGCTTGTGGCAACCCTGTGTCAAACAAGCCTGTCAGTGCCATTTTTCCAACAGCACGTGCTCACTTTGTGTCTCTGTGTCACATTTTGATAACTCTCACGATATTTCAAACTTTTTCATTATTATTATATCTGTTATGGTGATCTGTGCTCAGTGACCTTTGATGTTATCATTGTAACTGTTTGGGGGGTACAATAAACCACCCCCATAAGACAGCGAACTTCATCAATAAATGTGTGTGATTTGACTGCTCCACCAACCGGCTGTTTCCTTGTCTCTCTCCCTCTCCCTGAGGCCTCCCTATTCCCTGAGACACAATGATACTGAAATTAGGCCAAATTCGTAACCCTACAATGACCTCTAAGTGTTCAAGTGAAGGGAAGAGTCACATGTCTCTCACTTTCAATCAAAAGCTAGAAATGATTAAGGCTTGTGAGGAAGGCATGTTGAAAGCCAAGATAAGCCAAAAGCTAGACATCTTGTGCCAAACAATTAGCCGAGTTGTGACTGCAAAGGAAAAAGTTCTTGAGAAAATTAAAAGTGCTACTCCAGTGAACACACGAATGATAGGAAAGAGAAGCAGCCTTATTGCTGATAGGAAGAAACTTTTAGTGGTCTAGATAGAAGATCCAACCAGCCACAACATGCCCTTAAACCAAAGTCTAATCCAGAGCAGGGCCCTCACTCTCCTCCATGGTATAAAGCCTGAGCGAGGTGAGGAAGCTGCAGAAGAAAACTTTGAAGCTAGCAGAGGTCGGTTCTTGAAGTTTAAGGGAAGAAGCCATCCCCAGAACACAAAAATGCATGTTGAAGTAGCAAGAGCTGATGCAGAAGCTGCAGCAAATTATCCAGAAGATCCAGCTAAGATAAGATCATTGATGGAGGTGGCCACACCAAATAACGGATTTTCAATGTAGATGAAACCGACTTCCCTTGGAAGAGGATGCTATCTAGGACTTTCACAGCTACAGAGGAGAAGTCAGTGCCTGGCTTCAAAGCATAAAAGGAAAAGCTGACTCTCCTGTTAGGGGCTAATGTAGCTGAGGCCTTCAAGTTGAAGCCAATGCTATTATAATTCACCATTCTGAAAGTCTTAGGACCTTTAAGAATTATGCTAAATCTACTCTGCCTGTGCTCTATTAATAAAACAGCAAAGCCTGAATGATAGCACATCTGTTTACAGCATGGTTTACTGATTAAGCCCACTGTAGAGGCCTAATCCTCAAAAAAAAAAAAAAAAAAAGATTCCTTTCAAAATATTGCTGCTCATTGACAGTGCACCTCATCACCCAAGAGCTCTGATGGAAATGTGTAAGGAGATTGTTTTTATGCCTACTAACAAAACATCATTCTACAGCCCATGGATCAAGGAGTAATTTTGACTTTCAAGTCATATTATTTGAGAAATACATTTTGTAAGGCTACAGCTGCCATAGACAGTGATTCTTCTGACGGAGCTGAGCAAAGTAAACAGAAAACCTTCTGGAAAGGAATCACGATTCTAGATGCCATTAAGAAAAATTGTGACTGGCCGGGAGCGATGGCTCACACCTGTAATCCTAGCACTATGGGAGGCCGAGGAGGGAGGATCACTTGAGGTCAGGAGTTCGAGACCAGCCTGAGCAAGAGCGAGACCCCGTCTCTATTAAAAATAGAAAGAAATTAGCCTGACAACTAAAAATATATAGAAAAAAAAAAATTAGCCGGACATGGTGGCGCATGCCTGTAGTCCCAGCTACTCGAGAGGCTGAGGCAGAAGGATTGCTTGAGCCCAGGAGTTTGCTGTTGCTGCGAGCCTGGGAAACAGAGTGAGACTCTGTCTCAAAAAAAAGAAAACTCGTGACTGATGGGAGGAGGCCAAAATCACAACTTTAACAGGAGTTTGGAAGAAATGATTTCAGCCCTCTTGGATGACTTTGAGGGGTTCAAGATTTCAGTGAAGGAGGCAACTGAAGATGTGTTGGAAATAGCAAGAGGACTAGAATTAGAAGTGGAGCCTAAAGAAGTGACCAAAATGCTGCAATATCATGATAACACTTGAACAGATTAGGAGTTGCTTCCTATGGATGAACAAAGAAAGTGGTTTCTTGAGATGGAATCTCTTCACTGCTGGTGAAGACGCTGTGAACACTGCTGAAATGACAATAATGGATTTAGAATATCACATTAACCTAGCTGATAAAGCAGTGGCAGGGTGTGAGAGAATTGAGAGAATTTTGAAAGAAATTCTACTGTGGGTAAACTGCTATCAAATAGCAGCACAAGCTACAGAGAAATCTGTCATGAAAAGAAGAGTCAATTGATGTGGCAAAACTTTATTGTAGTTATATTTAAGAAACTGCCACAGCCCTAGCAACCTTCAGTAACCACCACCCTGCTAAGTCAGCAACCATCAACTTCGAACCATGGACCTTTACTTGCAAAAAGACGGTGACTCGCTGAAGGTTCGGATGATCATGAGCATTTTTTAGCAATAAAGTATCTTTTAATTATGGTAAGTACATTATTTTTTAGACATAATGCTATTGCACATTTAATAAACTATAGTACAGTGTAAATATAACTTTTATATGCATTGGAAAACCAAAGTAATTGTGTGACTCACTTATGGCTATATTAGTGTTATTGCAGTGGTCTAGCAGTGAACCCACAAGATCTCTGAAGTATACCCATAGCATTTTTAAAGCAGAGAAACCTGGCTGACAGCATCCTAACTATGTGATCAAAGTTAACACCATCAGTAAGGAAAACGCAATACCATGTACCTCCCAATCGGATACACTGGGAAGACACACACATCATTTCTCTGGTACTTTTGCCAAAAATGGTCTTGCCAAACCTGAACCTAGTCATGAGGAAAGAAATAAACCAAACTTGAGAAATATTCTACAAAATAACTGGCCTGTACTCTTTAAAAAATTTCTAGCTTGTGAAAGAAAAAAGAGAAAAGAAAGCTGAAGGAATCTGACAGAGTAACGAGGGTTTAGGAAACATGACACCCACATGTGATCCAGGGACCCCGAAAAGAGATGACTGAAAAATCTGGATTAAGTCTGCAGACTAGATAATAATAGTGAATCAACGTTAATATCTAAATTTTTATTATTTTACTTAAGGTTATGAACTTAGTGTTAATAAATATTTTGTTTTTTCTATTCTTTCTTTTACCATCTTGTCAGGCACTTATTTTTAATAAATACACAGTGAAAAATTCAGAGTTGAAGGAGCATCATGTCTGTTGTTTGCTCCAAATGTTCAGAAAAAAACTTACATACAAACATATGCATACATACACAAATGTGTGTGTGTGTGTGTGTGTGTGGACAGACCAGAGAGAGAGTGAATGATCAGGGGTGATAAATCTAACACATTAACATGTAGGGAATCTGGGAAGAATATATAGGAACTTTTTGTAACATTTTGGCAACTTCTCTGTAAATAAAAAGTTTTTTAAAATTAAAAAGAAAAAACAACCTAGGTAAGCCTAAGCTTTTTGAGGAGGAAGATGGAAAAGAAGGAAGACTGGAGCAGACTCCCAAGTCCTTTGCGTCCCCGGTTGCCAACTGTGAGAAGCACTGCCATGTCTGGGGCTTCCCTGAAAGCCACTGTGGGAGACCCCACCAGTCAGCTCCCTTAGGCACCACTCTATCTCCAAAGCCCAGAGCCTAACACAAGGTCTGGCTGAAGACAGGGGCTCAAGAAATGGCAATGAATGAACGAACTATAAGAAATATCTGAAAGAAACTGAGGGCAAACTCTAGTTGGTGGTGCTCCCTCTTGCATAGCTGGTAGAATTGCAGTCCTCCTGTGTAAATGCTGGGTGGGAATTACTGGCAGAAGGCACTGGACTGGCGAGTGAGGTATGGCCCTACTCCAAAGGATTCTATTTATTGAGGAGGAAGGGGATGGGGCATGTACACTTGGGATGGCCTGAAACGGCCCTGCTCCTCTGAACTGGGTGTGATTCCAGGTACTGAGTATCCCAGCATCCAAGGTCTCTGTTGGATGAAGCATAAGCCACTGGATGCACTAAGGTAAGAAGAATGAAGATCAAGATGCCCCGAGATAACAGTAAGGATAGAGACAGCTCCATATTCAGTAAATCCTTCATCATGAAAACAATGCCTCATTACATTCAGCTATTACTTCCCAAACCAGCTAATGCTTGCCTTATCCAATTCATATTGACTTTGCACGTGAGCTCCAAAATTAGATTTGTTTTAATTACCAAAGTTCCAAAAAAGCTTCAAAAAAATTGTTTAACACAGTAACTGTCACGTGAGTTGTATTTAACTCACACTACTTTTGAGCCCGAGGCCTCGTGGAACATATGTAACTCACATGTTTCTTTACCTTGGGAGTCGCGCGAACTACCTTTCAAGTTGCATGTAACTCATGCCCAGAAAACAATAAAAAATAACAAATTTTTCATTAAATTAGAAAGGATTGTTTTGTTTTCAAAGTTTTTATTCTATTTTCGTAATAAATACTGTGGCCTCAAAGAAAAATGTTTTTTTTCCTAGTGTGGCAGTCGATGTGTTAACAGATGAAACGTATGACTTTGCTTTGAAAATGCAGGTAATTCAGGAATGTCCCAACAGAGTGCTTTTGCAGAAAAATTCAATTCAGAATAGACAAAGGGAAAAAAATGCAATCCATAGGCCACTGAAGTATTAGATGTTCCTATAACCCACAGAAAATTGGGACCTAGAAGAAATGTACTTGTTCTAACCACCAAGATACAACTTCACAATCATGAACACTGTGTCATAATATTCCAGAAAAAAATTAAACAAGGTAAACCGCAGCACATAACAGAGGTCAAGACTCCAAATTGCAAACCTCATTTGCATATTAATTCAAATGGGAGCCTTTTTGCTTTATAAATAGGAATACAATTTTCAAGGAATCTCTAACTGAGATTGTTATGCTCACTGGTAGGGACTTGTTTACCAATTTATTTAAAAATGAGTTCTTATGGCAAACCCAAATCATAATGGGGAAAAAAGCAAAACGCCCTCATCAGTCAGTAATACACAGTGAGCCTACAGAGGAACTCGGGCAGGTTGATACAGCTGCCCTCTCTTCCTCTTCACTTGGCACATCCAAGAGGCTGATTAGTTCTCTGCCAGACTTCTGTTCCTTCCTCCAACTTAATTAATAAAGGCAGATAGTTACCGTGACCTCAGAGTCTTAGTTGTCTGCTAGTAGCTTGTCCCTAACACCCCTCTCCTTCCCATATCCCATTTCAAAGCTGCCCCACCTAGGCATATCAGGAGAACCTAGGCACATCCTACTTCATTCTTGCTCTCCCACGGCTATGTTATCTGTACAACCCAAGGACTCGATAGAAGAAAGCTATCTGACCAGGCCCCAAGGGCAGAAGCCAGGTTCTACCCCTTCTGTGTTCAGTGTTCCTCCTGTCCCAGACCCGGTCTAGTCCTTCGGCTGTTAGAGATGTGGCTCTCTCAATGCCGGGTAAAATCTGGAGGATTCATGGTAACCTGAGGCCTGACCTGAGGGTTCTTAGAAGAAACTCTTCCTTCTGTGAGGCTCACAGACCATCAATCTACATGCAAATAGGTAGATAGCACAGTATTCTTAACACTTCAATCATTCTCCATGTCTATCTTGCCCACCCCCACACCCTCTCATTTCTCCATGAGAATGCATACCTATGGATACCCCAGATTGCTCTACAACTCGGATGATACTAGCACATCAGTAAAAATCTAAAAAGGAAGCACAGACACTGGACCAAAGTATATTATTACAGCTCTAGAAATTTGAGCCTTCGTGCCAGTCATCAGCTGCTGGTATATTATCACCAATGAAAAATGCAAAAGCTTTGCCTCTTGGCCCCCACCCAATTGGTTCTTCTTACCTTCGGTTCCATTGAAATGAAACTGTGGGTTCCTCTACTGGAGAGAACTGACCTTTTAATTGTCCTGCTATGGTAGAAGTGGTAGTAGTCCTTCAGGGCCCCTATCTGCAAAGGCAGGGTGGGAGGGAAAGAACAAAAGAAAGGCATTAATGTATGTAATGGTCTTCTGTTTTCCTGTTTTTCATTAAAATAAGAACACAAAACAAAAAAGGTCCATAAATTATGCAGCTGCTGGCTGGACTTAAATGTTACCTGAACCTCAGTGATCACTTTTCAAAAGAAGGACATGTGATATGAAACAGAGCGTCCTTGAGGCAGTGACTGTGGAACTAAAGATTATAATGGGCAGCTTAGCCTCTCCGTATCTCCCTTTTAATGTTTAATTTATATGCAGCATTTTAAGTAATTCTATATCAATCTATATCCAAATATAGGGGGAAAATCAAATAGCTATCTAGTTATAAAAACACATTGCATTTTTGTTTGCTCCAAGAACTGTACAATGAAGGACCTGTTAGATTATTTATACAGTTAATTTGAAACGTCTTCAGCAGTTGATCATTCACAAAGATAACACCACTTAGTTTGTGTCCTGACTTCCGCAGACAGTATAAATACATAGTTCATATTCATTTATTACAAAACTGAAAATGAAATGGCAATTTCTAAAAGATCACACATCCTACCTATCAACTCAGCTTCCAGTGTAAAAATAGTTCGATCCACTTTATCTTATCCATTTCTTTAACATTTTATTCTTCTCGTTTATGTATCCCTTACCTTAGTTCAAAACAGGTCAGTTTAAGTATGGCTTTGAAAATAAGTCCCTGTCCACGTTGACAAAACAAACTAACAAAATCCTAAACAACCATATTTTTTCAACCAATTATAAAATGTGGATCACAGAATGGAAATTGAACTATACAATGAAGACAGGAGAGCTTGGTTCTAACTCCAAAGGACACTCCAGAGCTAACTAGCATATGCTTACCAAGCCTCCGTTTCCTTTTCTATTAAATTGGACTTGGGGCTAGTTAATTTCTAAGACCACTGCGGGGCTCAAATTCCATTTTTTGACGTTGATACTTTACTTGCTTTGGGCAAACACATGAAGTGGCTATTTCTCCAAAACACCCATGGCTCTGCCCTAAAAAAGAATGACCATCATTCCGGATGTTTTCCAATTGGGACAATTCAAAAATTGGGCTTTCCTAATTAAAAAAAGAAAGAAAAAAGTCATTGGCCCAGAATAATATTTCCAGATAAAAGGTTTATTTTTCATTCTCTTCTTTTCATCACATTCTTAACCATCAACCCACTCAATTTTCACTGGGACTTTATGCTGTCATTGGATGTCTCATCATTACGAACTGGAAGAAAGTCTGAAGGCTTGCATTTCTGATTCAAGTGGAAACTGCCCTGACCTACACTGACAAGATCCTGGACTCTGAAAACAAGAAGGAACCAGGGCGGGGAGATCCCTGCTGAAGCCGCCTCTCATCTCAGTGACCCGGCTCTCTGAAGCAGCAGCAAACAGTGAGCAAGAGGACACAGGTGCCAGCCCCAGCCTCCAACGGCGTTTCACGGAGGGATTTACAGAACAATTTTAAGATTCTGGAGGACTAAGGGTAGAATTCAGGAGTGGCTGCGTAATCCTTTACAAAGAAAATCTTAAAATCCCAAGAAGCTTAGGGTTTTCTTCTCATGTAATTTTTGTCAAGAGTGTTTCTTGGTAAATACAGTCGTTCTCATGGAAAGGAATGCAGAATCTCTGAGGAAGAACCTCACAAAACGACTAACACAGTTACTTCTGGTCTTCTCACGGGCATTTGCACTGCCCTCACCACCGCCCCCCCACCATCTGTTTTCTACATGATGCTTACAAAATGCAAATCTAGCTGTTTTATGTCACACCCCTGCCTAAAATCCTTCAGCGGTTCCTCTTTGCTCTTAAAATAAATAGTTAACATTTAATTGTATTTCATGCTATAGTTTTGAAAAGTACATCAGAATAATATCATATTAAACATTTACACCAGGCCAGGAACTATTCTATAAGCTTGACCTAACTCATGGACTGAAGGCGTTATCCTCCTCTGACCTACCGGCCTGCGTGACCTGGCCCGGCCACCTTCTCTGGCCTCACCACCAATCACACTCGCCCTCATTCTCTGGACTCCGGCCATGCCGGCTCCTTTCGTTCCTTGCCTGTCACACTCGCTGCTCCTTCTGCCTGCAGCACCCTCCTCCACCTCCGCCTGGACTCCTCTTCCTCATTCTTTGCCTCATCTCATGGAGGAAGTCTTCTGAAACTCCCCAGATGAGGTCAACTTCATTAATTATATCACCTCATAGAATCATAAGAATATGTACCTGGAGTCACACCTTGATTAGTACAATGACTGGTTTAACGTCTGTGTCCCCACCTGCCTATCGTTCCATTGAGGCAGGAACACATCCATTTTGCTCACCATTTTATTTCCCAGCTTTTAGTACATGGCACAATACAGAATAAGGTCTCAGAAAAGATTGCTGAATGAACGGTCTAAAAATCAGAATTCTTGAGTACAAAAGTCACATACAATAGAGCTACATGTGGTTAAAATTTTCTAGTTATAACTATCAAAGAACTATCAAATTCAGGCTAATTTCAGCAAAAAGTTTAATTCTACCTTAAGTACCAACTCTGCCAAGGTTATGGTTCTGAAGGTTATGGGTTAAGACATCTCTACACTTTTTTTTGTTTTGTTGCAAGACAATGGCTAAGAAGTACTGTGCCTTAGCTCAATTGTTCTGCTTCATCCAAACAAAATAATCTATCACCTTCTAGGAAAAAAAATACATATATATATATATTTAAAAGCATGTTTAAGTGTCTTATCTATTAATACGCATATCCCTTATTGGCAAAAATTGTGTCTTTTATATTCTTTCAACAACACCAAGTATGCTGAGGGCATTTAATAAACATTAAGAAGAAAAATGTCACATGTTGGGCGTTATTCAAAAGAAAGACAGTGTAAGAAAACAGAGCAGTAATATTATCTATAAGCAGACATTCCATCTAGCTTCTCTGGGGTAATGTAAAACAAAAGATGACTGTGTTTATGTTATGCAATAGCAACAAGGGCTAAAACAAGGAACGATATACAACTAACATAGGACATCTTATAAATAAATCAGGAACAATAGGAGTATATGAAGTATAAAATCAATAGCAAATAGTTCAAAGCCCAGCCTTTTCCTTAACACTACATAAAAGAAAGAGAATAATTTCCTCCCTCTTGGCCCTCATAAGCTCTTCTTCTGTGCAATCACACAAAAAAACTCTTCCCTGCCTAGCAACACAACTCTATGTACAACACTAAGTCGATGAATTTCATCTTGTGTTCATGATTCTGTCTACATTTTTGTACTTTTTCTTCCTTACTAGTAGCCCCTCACCCTTGCACCCAGAATTTTCCTATCACTACCCTTTCTCAAACCAAAGTTTGTTCTTAGGAAAGACTTTTGAAAAGTATTTTATACTAAGGTGTAAATGACTGGTAAGACTCTATGTTTCAGTTCTTTCAGGGATAACTGCATTTGATCAGAAAATTAAAATTTGAGCTATAAATGTGTCCATAGTGCTTGTAATTTCAAAAAGCAATCTTTGGAGTTTTTTGTTTATTTTTTTCCTAGCAGCAGGAGGGAACCTTCCCAATGTCCCTAAATTCCCATATCACAAGTGAGCTATTGACTTGTGAGCAGAGGGCTAGGGTCCACTTCACATTGGCTTTGCCCCTGATGAGGAGGTATGTGGCCTTTCAGAGTTTATTCAGCACTAACTGTTTCACCTGAGTTTGCCACTAAAACCCTCACCAGTCTAGTGACTCTCTGAATATAGTCTGTAGCATTCTTTTAAATATACTTCTCCAGGGTGACCAACCTATGCCCTGCAGAGGGTTTGGCCAGGACTGAGGCATTTCTTGGGACACAGGACTTTTCAGCACTGAAACTGGGACAGTCCTAGGCAAACTAGGACAGTTGGTCACCTAGTTATGGAGTGCCAAGGTCACAAGCACTACAGTCACCTTGATGAACCTGTCATTCTCTCGGGGGGCTTGTCTGCCATATTTTCCCTCCTGCCCTCTCCAATTTATACATTTCTCCAAATTCCACACTTTTTTTGAAAAGTTATTTACCTCTATTCTACAAAAATGCTAACCAAAAGAAACAGGCAAAAATGTGAAAGGACATTTCACAAAAGAAGATATCCAAATAGCCAATAATCATATAAAAAGATGCTCAAATGCAATGCAAATTAAAATCATACCAATGTATACACACTAGAATGGCTAAAATTAACAAGACTAACAATACCAAGTTTTAATGAGATTGAAAAGCATTGGCACTCTCATACATTGCTATGATTCGATGGCTTTGGAAAACTGTTTGGCGACTTTTGATAAAACATACACCCTCCTCATGATCTACACATTTCACTTCCAGGCATTTACCCAAAAGAAAGGAAAACATTATTTCCAAACAAAACTCACACCCAAATGTTCATAGAATTTTCTTAATAATAGCCCCAAGCTGAAAACAACGCAATTGGCCATCAATAGGTGAATGAACAAATAGATTATGGTATATCCATATAATAGAATGCTACCCAGCAATAAAAAGCAATTAAAAGGAACAGACTATTGATGTATGCAACAACGTGACTGAATTTTAAAATATCGTGCTGACACAAAAAAGTGCAGACTATAGGATTCCATTAATGGGAAATTCTAGAACAGATAAACCTAATCTATAGTGGCAGCAAACAGATCAGTGCTAGCCTGAGTGTGGAGTGGGAAGTGGCCGGGACAGGCCTGGAGAACCGTGTGGGGAATGTTGTGTATCTCGATTAGGACGGTGATCCCATCAGTGCACAGGTGTGTACTAGAACCAGCTCCTCTTCCCAGGCTTTCAAGACCCAACCGCATCTTTTCCCAGCACCACATTCAATAATACCGGTTTTATAACTTGACTTCAACAATGATGAAGTATTTACATCACAAAAAATTGGCAAAGGCTACAAATTAGGGCTTTCTTTTCTCCCTGAAGAGTCTGTTGTTAAGTATTTATCAGCATATCACGAGGTATATACATTTGTCAACACTCATCCAACTTTATACAGAAATGGCTGCATTTGGGATACGTAAATTATACCTCAATAATGAGTCATTTCAAAAAAAGTTATAAATTCCCCTCCTCTGACTTCTGGTTATCTCTCTGCAATCTACAAAATGACTTGGAGATTGAGAAATGGAAAACCCGGTTACCTGGAGCTGGACTCTGTCCTTCAGCTCACACCTCTTTCTACCTGCTCAGGTGAGATGGGGAAGAACCAAGTCACGAATCTCTTTCCAATGCCCAGAACTGAATGGTATGAAACTTCCACTAAACTCATTTCCAATTTAAACAGAAAGTTATGGAGGCAGCACTTGGATATGCTGTTTTCCCTTCATTAAAATGTAAAGTGTGATGCTTCCTTAGAACTTCCCCAAATGTGAGAATGTTACAATAATTGTAACTATTTGCCTTCTATGTTCCAGACTCCATAACATTCAAAGGAGAGCCACAGAGAAGGAGGCCATCATTGCTTTCCTCAGCCATTGAGGGCACCCCAACTTGCACCTGCTTTCCTCTGCCTGGAATGCTCCTCCAGAAACCACCATGACTCACTGCTTTAGGGTCTTTGCTCAAATGCTGCTTTCTCAGGGAGCCTTTCCCTGACCACTCTATTTAAAATTGCAGACACCCTCTCTGGCATAATACCCCATGCCCAGATTCATTTTTCTCCATAACACTTGTCACCACCTAACATAGTATATATTCTTTCTATTTGTCCCATTTATTGTCTTTCCCCTCTAGAATATAACTCCACCAGGGCAAGCATTTTTATTTTATTCAATGCTGGATTAGCCTTAAGCTCCCATTAACAGTGCCAGACACAACGAATAAATGTGTGAATGAAGGAATGAATGAATGACCCCTGCCCTTGCAGAACCCAAAACAACAGTGAGCATATTTCCTTAAACCTTAGGGACAATTTCTTGCTCATCTTTTTATGGCCCTTTTTGTGTAGATCATTAACCTACAATGCAACTCATGCTTTATGCTTAATAATTGGTGAATGAACACATGAAACATCACATGTAAATATATCTGAAATTAAGAATTTATCAACAACGACCACATAACCACCAAAGTCTGTCTTTCTATTTCTTATTCCCTTCCCTCATCCAGTCAGAGTTAACAACTTCTTCAAATCATTTAGCAAAAATGATATTCATAACAAGGCTATTGAATTTATTTAAAAATATTCAATCAGAAGGCAAGGAAATGCAGAGATCTGATGAACTGGTAATGTTTATGGAGAACAAACCAAGCACCAGGCATCACTTTGCTGCAGCCTCACAACAATATCACTATCCCTATTTTACACATGAGAGCAGAATCTCACAAAGTTTTGGAACCTGCCTAGGGTCACATTTAAAGGATGAAGCTAAGGTTGATGTTGGGCAGCCTAATTCCAGAGCATGTGCTCTTAAATACTCTAAAAGATGTTTAAAATAAAAAGTTTCTAAGGATGAACTTAAAATGATAGTTACCCAGAGATCTCAATTATTATCCAGAAAACTATCTTTCAAAGAGTTGTATAAAGAGAGAATGTTTTCTAGGGATATTTCCATTTACTTTGAGCAGATGCAAAAAGAAAGTGTTGCCATGTATCTCCAAGAGTAAGAAAGAGCTCATTCCTCTACTCTGTGGGGACAAGAAACCTGGTCTCTGTACCTGGCTCTAGGAAACTTAACCTTTGGTGTTTTCATGTTGGTGAGAAATTATCTTTAAGGCACACCTGCACTACCAGGCTCAAAGGATAAAGTTAAACAAGCACAATACCCTAGTGCTCAGACTCGTAGATGCTATTGCAAGTGGGCCATGGAATGCCACACAATGACACCAAAAGTTCCAAGTCCATCATTCAGAGAATCCTTGTGATTTTTTCCTAAATTCCTTCAGGTTCAGCCTCAGCATTTGAGCTCTTCTGAGAATGCCAGTAGAGGGCATGAATTTAGAGTAAAATCACTATGCTAACTTTTTTTAAATATCAGGGTGCTCAAGAGAAGACGAATAATCGCTAAGATTTCAGATACATAATCTCTTAAGAAATGCAGGTATGTGGTGGGCCGATTAAATGGCCCCCCAAATATGTTTACGTCCTAATCCCCAGAACCTGTGACTATGTTACCTTATACAGCAAAAGGGACTTAATCAGATGGGATTAAGTTAAGAATCTTGAGATGGGGAGATTATCCTGGACTATCTGGGGGCTTACTATCATCACAAGTGTCCTTGTAAAGGAAAGAGGAGGCAGCAAAGTCAGAGCAGGAGACTGCAGAAGCAGGTCGGAGAGTGATTTGAAAATGCTGTGCTGCTGGCTCTGACGGCGCTGGAAGGGCCCAAAACTAAGGAATGCAGACGGCCTCTAGAAGCTGGAAAAGGCAAGGAAATGAAGCCTCCTCCAGACTCTCCAGAAGGAACATAGCCCTGCTGGCCCCTAGATTTTAGGTTCGGACTTCTGGCCTCCAGAACTGTAAGGTAAGAAAGTCACTAAGTTCACGGTAATTTGTTAGAGCAGCAATAGAAAATTAATGCAAGGTAGAGCTAGCACCTCAACAGACACCAATGAGAAGAAAAGGAAATTAAACTAGATAAACTATTTGTATTTGGAGGCTTTTTATTCTTCATAATTTTTAGGACTGAGTATTCTATTATCCATTTCAAAACAGCTATACCAATATAATAATTAGTGTTTAATACTGGTCAGGTACTCTGCTAAGCACTTTGTTAGCATGATCTTGTTTAATCCTCAAAACAAACTGAAGTCCAAAATGAAGCAATTTGCACAGAAAAACAGAACTAGTAAATGTCTTGCCTATACAAAGCCAATTAACACTAATAAAAGCTCCCACTTACTGCATGCTTTCCTACATTACACCTAATCTTCCCAATAACCCTGCAAAGGAGGGAGAATTATTCTAATCTTATGTATGGACAAGGAAACTGAGTCTAAACCCTAGAGAGGTTAAATAACATGACCAAGTGAGGAAGCGTCCCAGCTAGGATTTGAAACCAGGTCAGTCTGACTCCAAAGCTCTTAAGCTTTTTCTAGTCACAGCTCTTGGATTTTATTTAAAATTTATTCAAAGAGTTTTATAGACCCACATGTGATTCTATGGGCATGCTCAAATATTATCTCCACCCCATCTCACCTTCTTACCTTCACCAATATGAGGCCTTATTATTTTATTCAAAAGCCAACCAAACAGACTATAGGAGAATCTATATCCTTATGTTTCATCTTAAAAAGCAAGTAATGAAAAACATCTTGGTTACGCATCTCGAGCAACCAAGAACAGATACAACAATTTCACTAAGGAAACCTAAGACATAGGCAATAGAATAAACACCAGATTTTCCCAGGTTCAAGTGAAAAACCTATAGTCTGCCCCACTATTCACAAGGGACATAAGATTTGCCTCAAAGCAAATCATAGAATCTCAGAGTTGGAAAAGACCTTAATAGGATTTTAGTCTACTGTTCCCCCATTGGATGCAGAAATCCATTCTTCTAACTGGAATTTTCTGGGGCAGCCCATTTGTTAGAAAGTTCTTCCCAATAATTAGCCTAAATCCACTTACTATTCCTGGTTCAAGCCTGTGGCAACAACCCAATAGTGCCATCCCTCTTCTACGTGCCAGACAGCTAATGTGTCCCTACTGGGTCTTCCTCGTTTCTGGCTGAACCAAGTTTTTCCTTTTTTTTTTTTTCCTCATGTAACAAGCCTTCTCAGGTTGTTTCCCCTAGACAGGCCATCTGTAACATCTCTCCAGAAGACTTGAAGGCCAGAACATAACACATCT
Source organism: Indri indri (assembly GCA_004363605.1). Classification (NCBI taxonomy): domain Eukaryota; kingdom Metazoa; phylum Chordata; class Mammalia; order Primates; family Indriidae; genus Indri; species Indri indri. The sequence goes on along the minus strand of RJWJ010011507.1, from coordinate 8,774 downwards.
CGACTCCAGGTATGGTAGAGCCAGAATAGAGCCCATGATAACCACGGCCTCTCTTGGCGATGTACTTCTAATTAAAGTAGCTTAAAATTGGAATATTTTTAGCGGAATGAACTGAATAAGCCTCAGAAACCCTTTATAAGTTGGTTCTCTTCCAGTCTATATTCTAATTTCTTAAATGTAAATGATAGAAATTTACATTTCTGTTGAATGTCGAATTTCATTTTCTGTATTCTACTCAATGCGTTTACAGCCTGTCTAGACATTTATTTATTTACTGTGTACTCTGTGCCAGGCAATGATCCCAAGACACTGCAGACAGAGTGAACAAGACAAAGTCCCTGCTGACATGAAGATAATGTTCTTACTTGATTCCATCAACCTCATTGTGTCAATTGCAAGTTTGAAATTTATGTCTTCTCTACTGAATCAGAATACTTTTCCCAAGAGTACTCAAATAAATTTTCATATTGATATACTACAGATAAGGATTAGGTTCAACACTGACCTTACAATATGTTTGTAACAGTTATTTAAGAATGACCTGGAAATGACATTAAGATTTTATTTTCTTCAATTCATTTTTGTCCAAAATGAACAATTAAATCCTTAATGCAAAATAATTCTTGTACTATATTCCTCAGATAAGAGCTTTTATTACTGTTATTTACAGTCAGCTATTCTTCTAAAAAGTTTTTAAAAACCCATCTGTAAGTAATTTTTGGAGAAACTAAAAGAAATTATTGTTTAATTTCTAAGCTATTCCACCAGCTGATAAGACACACATCACACAAACATACACACAAACAAATAAAACAGAGCCCAAGAGAGGCTGAGAGAGCGCACACATAGACTACACAGAGATCTGTACTCTTCATTACTTATTATCTTAGCAACTTGAAGCATTTCCACATATATGAAAATGAACAGAAAATAGTAAACATTTTCATATATGGAAACATTGCTAGAATTATACCCTGGGACAGTATATTTTCTCTTTAGGCCCAGTGATTCTCAACCTTGGCTATACATTATTATTATATGGGGGATTTAAAAAATATTAATGCCTGGGCTCCCCCCAACACCTACCCCAGAGACTCTGACTTAAGGGTCAGAGTTAAGGCCAGGGCATCAGTATTTTGTTTTTAAAAACTTTCTAGCCAAGGTGAAGAACCACTATTCTAATCCATCCAACTCATTCTGTAGAAGCAGAACCATTTACCCTGAATTCTGTGATCTCCATTCAAATATTCCCATCTACTTAATCAAAATAAGCTTAAATGGGAAAAAGCTCTAATTAATTTGATTTTAAAATTAATGTAACTGGCATGTTTTGTTCTTTTGTTTCTTCCTTTAATGATTTTAAAAGCCCTCTTCCCCCAAAACAATTTGGAAAAAATGTATTTAGTATAACCAGATTCAGAATTTCCAATATTTTATCATACTAGTAAACAGAGGCTATTTTGAGCTCTACAGCATTTTAAATAATTCGTTTTATTCTTAAACAGGAAGATTCAAAGAATAGAAGCTGTGAGCATTAAAGACATGTGATAGAGACCATGTGTGCTGAAAGGAACAGCTTAAGATTCAGGGCACCTGATGGCCTTGTCACCCTCAGTTTAAAAACCCTATTAGGAGAAGACGCTCCCCTCATATCTTTGCTAATGTACTCAGAGATGCCTTGTTCATTTGTCCCCACCTTGGTCTTTCTGGGTACTGGCAGATTGTTCTTGCCTGGTAATGACCACGAAACTGGGCCCAGAGCAGGGGAATGGCGGCAGCAGCAGCTGTGGATAATGGCAGTGGGAAAGTGGGTGAGTCAGATGTGAAGTTCTGCATCTAGGCAGATGTGAGGTTGGGTCCTATTTTTATAGCTTCCGAGGCTTAGCCACTATGGGCAGCTTTTGGCCTGTAATATTAAAGATGTCACAGATACTCATCTATTAGAAAAGATTAAAAAAAAATTTTTAAATGGCAATATCCAATGATGGTGAGGATGTGGTGTAAGTGGAACACTCATATGTTGTTGTTGGGAATACCTGGAAAACAGTTTGGCAGTTTCTTATAAAATTATTAATAAATATTCACTTATTATAAGACCCGGAAATCCCACTCCTAAGTATTTTCCCCTCACAAACGATAATAAAAACTTAAAACCTAAAAACTTGTACATGAACATTATAGTGGTGTTAGTCATAATCACCAAAAACTGGAAACAACTCAATACCCTACAACTGGTGAATAGAGAAACAAACTGGTACATCCATACACTGGAATACTACTCATCAGTAAAAAGGAACAAATTACTGATCGATTAATCAGGGGTGGTCTCAAATGCATTATAATAAAGGAAAGAAGGCAGACTCAGAGGGCTGCATACTGTCTTATTCCATTTCACACAACATTCTGGAAGAGGCAAGATAGACAGAAAATAGATTAGCAGTTGCCAAGAGTGGGGGCGTGGAGGATGGGGCAAGGGCTGCTTACAAAGCAGCACTAGGGAATTTTTTGAGTTCATGGAATTTTTCTATACCTTTATTATGGTGGTGGTTATACAACTATAAGCATTTGTCAAAATTTAAAGAACTATATACAGTGAATTTTACTGAATGCAAATGATACATCAATAAACCTGATTAAAAAAAAAAAGTCCATAGGAAAAAGACCAGTCACCAAGGTAACTAGTTGGGAAGGTAATGCAAATGGAAAGCATAAAGTTAAGAAGTTGTTTGTTTAGATTAAAATATATTATCGAATTGGCATTATTCAATTGAAGAACTTCCCTAAAGCCATAGCAACCACATCAACATTTGGAATTACGCATTGCAAACAGCAACCCTGAAAATCATTTACAATATGTAAAGCTTTCCTTTTATGAAATATATGAAATATTTCCACATTTCTTAGTAATGTACTGTTTTCCACTAGCATGACCATCTTAGTCACAAAAAAATACAAATGGTTATGTATTTGGAACTACTGTAAACTCTGAAAAAATGGCTGGTAATTTTGAAGCAAAGATAAGAAGGTATAAGTGGCTCAGTGTCTTCTAAGCGCTATTAGCCATACACCTAATATAACTATCTGGAAATAAGTAAAAATCTATAAATCGGTGATTCTCAAAAGTACGGCCCTGACAGCAGAAGCGTGGGACCAGTAACATTGGTGTAGCCTATGAGGTTCACAGAAATGCACATTAATGAGTCCCACCCCAACCTAAGTTAGAATCTAGTAGTAGCCCTGCTCAGCCAACCCAGTTCAACAGGTGAGGAAGTGGCTACATCAAGAGGGACTGATGAAGCAACATTCAAAAAAGGATGCAAGCACATTATTGTCTATCCTGACCTGTGCAGTCAACATGAAGAACAAATGTATCTCTGCATATATCCATTCAATCGACATTAATTTCTAGGTTTTACCCTTTTATAATGCTATGAGCCCATCTATGTTTAAAATAAAATTAGATTTGAAGAAAGAGTTTTATCCAAGCTCAACTCTAGGAAATAATTAAAAACATTAATAATGTTCATGACACTAACACAAGTGTCGTTATCTATGATAGACTTTCTTGATGAAAGCTCAGTTCACTTCACAACCAAGACAGTAAAGTTTCAGAACTAAAAATTCACAGATGATATGCATACTAATAATTGTGACTATTAAAAATTAAAAGTTTGTCTTCTCATCACCATTAGGTCCTACCATATTTTACTTTGTGTGGATGATATCTTCTTAGCTTCTACCTTCCATATAGAAGAGCCAACAATGATTTCTAAATTTTCAATAAATATCTCAAATCATAAAGATCAGAACCTACTTCCTCCTTCCAAGTAAAATGTTTAGGTATCTCAACAGATATCTTAGTAGAAAAATATTATTTTTATCAGGCTCAAGGAGAGTCCATTAAGCACAGGAAAGATGAATAAAGTAGACCCAAATATCATCATAATTTATCAGTAGATACGCTCAATTTATAAAACAAGGCTTTATTTGCATTAAATTATCAATGTCTCCTCTTGAAGTCCCGTTTCATTTTTGTTGTTGTTGTTGTTGTTGTTGTTGTTTTTGGTTTTGGTTTTGATTTATTTTTGAGACAGGGTCTTGCTCTGTCTCCCAGGCTAGAGTTCAGTGGAGTCATCACAGCTCACTGCCCAACCTCAAACTCCTGGGCTCTAGTGATTCTCCTGCTTCAACCTCTCAAGTAGCTGGGACGACAGGTATACACCACCACGAATGGCTAACTTTTCTATTTTTTGTAGAGATGGGGCTCTTGCTCTTGCTCAGGCTGGTCTTGAACTCTTGGCCTCCAAGGATCCCTCTGCCTCAGCCTCCCAAAGTGCTAGGATTATAGGCATGAGCCACTGCACCCAGCCATGAGGTCCTGCTTCATTGATACTATCTATCCATGATATCCATGAACTATTAATACAAATTCCCAATTCTGCATAAATGGACTATCTACTTTTTGAATCATCTATCTAGAGGCAGACATTGAATCTGATGCTAGCTCCCAGTTGGCATGTGGTTCTTCAATAGATATATGCCCAAAGCAACAAAATTTGTATATTAGCTTAAGTAAAATATTACCAAGATAGATCTGTTGCCCCTCACCTCCACACACACTTGCTCCCAAAACACATAAAAATAATGCCAAGTGTTTTGTATTACCTGTGTGTTTCGGCACCATTTGTGATTGCCCACTTTAAGAATTTCATAACCTTGGAAACAGGATAAATAACTCATCAGGCCTCAGGACACATGTTTTTATTTTATTATCTTATCGTTAACTGCTTATATTCACATGCTTTTCCCATCTTTAAAGTGTTTTCCCATACACTATTTTATATAAAATAATATTACACCCCTTTGTAAAACTTGTCAATTACTTCCTGTTACTTTTATGATAACGTCAAAAACTTCTTTATTTGACCCAGGAGAGGCTACCAGATCTACCTCCCATTTACCTTTCCAGTATCATCCCAACACCCCCCGCCCCGCCCCTCACTCACTACACTCCGGCTCCCCAGCCTCTCCAGCCTCTGGACCTTTGTACTTACTGTCCCATCTGCCAGGAATGTCCTTAAAAAAAAAAAAAAAAAAAAAAAACTTCTATTCTCTAATTCCTTCTCATTTTTTTAGATCTTAGCTCAAATATCACTTCCTCAGAAGTCAAAGTCTTCGTTGACCTCCTGCTAAGTTGCCTTCCCCAGTTACCTTCTATCTCCTTGATCTGTTTATTTCCTTACTAACTTTAAAATATTGCTATATTGCCACCACCCATCACAGTGCCTGGTATACAGCTGTTGCCCAATAAACATGTATAGAATGAATACGTAAGCAAAAGAATACTCTGAAATAAGTAAAGGATTGTTATCTCCATTTTCCAAGTAACAAAACTGAGGCCCAGCTAAATTCAGTGATTTATCCACCATTATACTAGTAGCAAATGAGAGAAACAAGATTTTTCTGACACCAAGCCCAATGCTATTTTCACTATACTTCATAAACCTAAATAGGCTAAAATATATCATAATTTGTTCTTGGAGTCATATTTTCAATTGTTATTAAAGTTTTAACCCCAATCTGATTAGCTTTAAGATTAATATCTTTATCTCAACAATGGCTGAGCCTGTCTGAAGTGCCAAGCTTTTAATTTTTTTTCTTAACGTAAAAAGTCCACTGATCTTTATCTCAGCAGCTGGCTTGGTCTTAAATATATGTCAAATAAACCCAAAAAAGAGAGAGTTTAAATAACCATTATACCTACCAAGTAAATGTTTGTGTCTATAAAATAGAAAGTTGGAAGTGATGTTTAAGAAAATGTACTTCACCACACTAGATTGAGTTTTAAGTATCTCTCTTCCATCATTCCTAAGTACTTACTGTTGACGTAAAAGATAAACCCAATACAGTGTTTTACCAAAAGAATCACTGCAATGTTTACAGATTTTTGCAGTAACTAAACACATATACTTATCCGGACAATACCTCATATCTGGATAAATGAAGAAAAAGTAAGTGCATTTAATATGTATTAAGCTTCTAGTTGAGACTTCCACAAGACTGAAAATTAATCCATGAATTATTTTAATATTCCAAACACTGCATATTGCCTGATAGCTACATTTGCATTGCTAAAATAGATGCAGGTAATTTAGTGGAAGAACAGAGCTTCATAAGTTTTCCTCCCTCTTTGTTCTATCTAACATGCCAACATTCTGTAGCTGACTTTTGAAATAGGTTTAAAGCCCTGAGAAACTAAAGTGATGAAGAACCAGGGTGGAGAATGGTTCTGGCAGCCACAAGCACTTACTCCCATTTCATATGTATCATGTTAATTTCAGTTCTTACAGTGACTGCATTAGATGTGCTGATATGTCTCCACTCGGTTGTTTTAGTTACTGCCTAACTTTCACAGACCTATAAACAGAACTTACGCTGCTCATTGTGATGGAGGCAGCAACTTACCCCTCATCACACAGCTTCACCAACCAAACCACCTCATACGCTCAGAGTCAGTCAGCCACGTAAAGTCGAGTTTAGCTTGCCAGCCCTGAGCACAGCAGCCATGGATAAAGGCACCCCCATTATAACACAGTCAGATTCCTACTTGCCAAAGTGATTACTATGCCCACCTCCCCTAAAATGAGCCTTCTAACTTTCTGAAGGAGGCTTCTGAAAGAGTTCTCTGGTTCCAAAGGACAGACCAAGATGGTCATGCTTTAGCCATTTGATCAATCATTTACCTTATTACTAAACAGTCATCATGGTAGAACCATGAACTACTCCTCAGACCTTTTGCTGTATCAAAATCAGAAAAAAAAAAACTATTATTTTTCTTATCAAGGCAATTTAATGAAAGGGGTATAAAAGATTTTCATAGAACTAAGGAAAAAATACTGCCCCCAAAATCGAGTTATTTGCTCATGTGCCACATATCTATACATGCAAACTTCCTTAACCAATTTTCCCCACACACATCTCCTACCGAAACATGGGCCCTGATAAATACAAAAATTATTGGCAGGAATTATTAAAGAAATATATATATATATATATATATATATATATATACACATCCTACAGAGGATCATGATGAATAGAAAAGCTTCTCTACATTATTAATAAGACAACTCTCAGAAGTCACTTTCATAATCAGAGCTTGAAGATGCTGGAACTCAGGTCTCCTAAATACGAGCTCAGTGCTCTATCCATACCTCTTTGGGGGCCTCGGTTTCTTAATTTTTATTATGAGGGGTCTAGGTGACACTGTTGCTCCCAACACTAAAACCCAATGGGTCTAACCACCTAAGAAGCATTTATATTTTAGGAAACAAATACTAGGGCTCCTCCAAAGCCATGAATTGTTCGAAGAGCCATTTCTTCCAAGACAAATAAATGACCCATTAATTAAAACACACACACGCGCGCGCACACACACACACACACATTCTTCCCAATAGTAAGTAACAACCAAATCCGATGTGGGGGCAAAAGGCAGTGCCTTAGTGGAATGCTGGAACTAGCAAGATTTGAGCAATAAATTTTATGGAACTTCGTCATACTCTCACATCTCAGAGCCCTTTATGATAACACTCAAGTAAATCCATCTTGCTGAGTTAATAATTAGTTTAAATCTGTTACAGGTTAATGATGCATGGCCAAGTCATTCTGGGTACATGATGATACAGTGACTGTGACACAATTTGTAGATAATATTTTGCACTGCCCTTCATTTTTCCTGATTTCCTATTCTGATTAGAAAACTAAAAGTCATTTAAGAACAAACAGAACCCTCAAACAAGACGTATACACAGATAAGCTGGATTAAGGCGGGTTGGGGGGAAGCATCCTCCTAAGGAATCACACAGAGTTTCAGAAGGACCTTTCAGGAATTGAGATAGACCCAAGCCACTTCTATATTTTGAGGTTCCTGGTGTATTACAAAATAAAGAAATGCCAAAATATTTAGCTTATTTATTTAAATATTTACATGTAACCTCAAAATACAACTGTGCTACTCACCAGATAGTTTTGGAATGCACAATGTATACCAGGTCCTAGTGTCTTGGTGAGATGTGGTAATGAGACATGACATGAAAGTTTTCAAATGGACATTGTTTTTCATTCCAGCCAGGACACGAAACTGACTATAAGCTCACTGGAAGATATCTCATAAATATACCTGGAGCCAAATGATCTTCCAGCCCACATTCCCAGTATCTTATCCTGTGTGTCCTCTGAAATTTATTTCAAGATTTGTGAAGTGGACAGGGCCTCTCAGTATCAATTATACAAAAAAGCACAAATAATGTGACACTAAACATCAACAAATACTTAGATACTCATATCTGTAGCTATGCAAAGATCATCCTCTACCACAAATGCAAATGGATTGTAATTAAGCAAAATCTGACTATCAAGGCATCAAAATGCAATAGGGTTGAAAATGGGCTAATGATTCATATGTTTTGATGGTAATGGAAAGAGACAAGGCTGAGATCAGAGTGGAAGGAGAGTAGATTCTTCCAGGAAAGAGAAGCTCTGAGCTCTGTGAGAACAGCCAGCATCCCAGGTGTTGAGAAAGAATGGGCTCAGTCACTGTTCTGAATCCTAGCGACGGATTTAAGACCCCACCCAAGCCCAAATTAACCAGGCTCTCTGAAGGTGTGTGTAAAGGCTCGCAGATGTATGAAATGTGCAGCCAGGATTGAGAGTCACTTGAGTCAAGGGAGGTGAGGATCAGGGAAAGAAAAGGTTAAGTAAGATAAACTCCA
>RJWJ010011506.1:0-44149 GCA_004363605.1 Indri indri | reverse complement strand
AAAAAAAAAAAAAAAAAGAAAAGATGAATGTTTGAGGCAATGGATACCCAGTTACCCTGACTTGATCATTACACGTTGTATGCATGTATCAAAATATCACATGTACTCCCCAAATATGTACAACTATGATATATCAATAAAAAATTCTTTTAAAAAATAAACTAGTGATGATTGAGAGAGAGAGAATTTCTGGAGCAAAGTGGTGGAATTCTCCTCATCTGTTTAGGAGGCAAGTTTTGGCTGGTTGGTATTGAGAGTTCATCGCATGCTAAATCTCGGGGTCGTTCTGCCCTCAGGACGCCTTGTCTTCCCTCGTGCTGGCCTACACAGTGCCTGCGTCATGCACGCCTCGCTGCTGTCCACGATCTGATCCCACTCACTTACATTTGGAGGCTTGGGAGACACCTTGTCGCCTAGTTTTGTTATGGATGCTGGCCATGGATACTGTTTTTTTATTATTATTATCTAAGTTACTTGGTCTGGATTTGTTGAGGGGATTCTGGAATATTCCACACCAATGCACACTGCTGCCTTCTTGCCTGGAGTCTAACCCATGCCTTTAATATCACCATGCTCGTCCATGGTATGTAGGCAGCACAGTTTTTCCAGCAATTCCACCATGGATGGTTATTCAGAAGGTTTTCTACATTTTTCTATTATAATGAATGCACAAGAATATCTTTGGACATATTTCTAGGTATTGTTTTTTAATTTTTGTAAAACACATTGCTAAAAGTAGGATTTATACATCATAGAGTTGACAGACACTGTCAGATCACTTCCCCTAATAGTTGGGGCAATCCACACTCCCGTCTGTAAAATCAGAGAGTTCCAATTTCTCTATTCCCTTTCTAATTTTGGATCCTATCAATTTTCTCTAAATTGTTAAAATTTGATAGTAAATTTAGTGTTTTGTTGTTTTAATTTTAATTGTCCTGATACGAGTGAGGCTGAGAGTTTAATGTTCCCTCACTTGCATTTTCTCTTGCCTATTCACGTCCCTTGATATTTTTTCAACTGAATCTTTGTTTTTTCCTTTTCTATAGAAGTTCTTTGTATATGAGAGATATTCAAACTTTGTCCACATATATCGCAGATGGTTTACCCTACAAATTTCAATGACTCCTATATGTTTTTTAAAATCCTCTCTCTTAACTACTTGACCTTTTGAGTTGTTTCCCAGAAATGGTGGCTTTTCTGCAAGACAAAGGAGCTGCAATTCTGAAGGGCCCTGGGCACACTCCCTGACACCAAGATTCGACATCCCTACAACCTGCCCCCAATGCACGCAGACCCTTGTGAGTCACACCATGACCTGCCTTGAGGCACGCAGCCTTCCCTTAATAGCCCATGACCTCCATTAGTTGGAGTGACGGATTTGAGGCAGCTTCTCCAGTTCTTCCAACAAGATATCTATCATATTAAAAAATTCCTTTCTTCCTTGGCAATCCTCGTTGCCTCAATAATTGGATCTTTGCACTACGAGCAACTGGACGTAGGCTGAAACCCCCCTGTGGTTTTGACAATGTTTGACATTTGAAATGTTAACTTTCATGGTGAAATCTGTCACTATTTGCCTTTATTCCCTTAAAGTTGGTTTGTTGCTTGAGAAGGCCTTTTTCAATCCAAGGCTAGGCAATGTTCTTCTAAACACTCTTGTACTATTTTTGCGGGTTTGTTTTACACTTAGCTATTTAAACCTTCTGGAATTTATTTGTGTGGAACAAGGTAGGGTTCTATCTTTGTTTTCTTCCAAGTGAATGATTGTGGTTTACCCAGCCAAATCCATTCACACCTCTTCCTTCCTAATATAGTTCCAAACTTGTTCAGGACACAAACCTTTCTGCCACATTCTTCAGAAGTTGATCCCATTTGAGGGATTATGTTAACTTCTCTCAGTCCATTGTTCTTCCCAGAGATGAGTTCAGAAGGGAGCACCCGACCCAGTTCAGCAGAAAGGATGTGAAGGGGTTGTGCTGTGGGATTTGGGGAAAGTTCTCCCTTGCTCTGTTAGGTTAACATTAGAAGTTATCTCTTTCTTCTTCCTAAGGCAGATTCCTGAGTAGGTGTGAAACCCAGGGGTGCCACACCCTCTGACCACCTGAAAAGGCAGCCTTGCAAAAGTTAACAAGAAAATACATAATCTTGCACTTTCCTAGTAACAGTTAAAGATCAATCCTATGAGTTCTCTCACTAACAGATCCCCTGCGCGAGTTCTGTTTTGCACAACTTCTGAAAAGAGCTGAATAGACTAAAAAGAGAAGTAAATCTTTCTCTTTCAAAATTGCTTTGAGAATCTGCTTTTTTACAGTCTAAAGAGTTCCTGCCTGAACAGCAGGGTGTGAGCTTCAGGCCTCAGCCATATCCCGAAGGCAGAGTCACACACATCTCCTGCGATAATCCCTTCTCCAAGGAGAGACAGGGAAGCCAACTCTTGGACTTTGACATCCTGCCGCAGTTTCTGTTATCAGCTGCCACCAAGAAGAAAGAACAGAGTGGATGAAGCAGTGCCCTGTTAATTTGGTTACAGCCATAAATCTTCTTCACTCTCTAAATAAAAAGCCTGAATACCTGGTTCTCTCTGCCAATGTTCTCTGCCTCCTTCACTTCTGTGTTGGTCCTTTTTCTGACCAAGAAAAAGTAAATAAACTTCTTCTTTCTATCTCAGTCTTTGTCTGGAGAAATCCTTCTCAAAACCCACATGCACTAGCTCTCGCACCCTAAAACACCTTTGGGTGGGGGGGGGGGGACTGGCCCAGGGGAGGCCCAGCCAAGAGAATCACAGGGAAATGGGGTCAGAGCAGCCAGACCCGGCCAATTCTGAAGACCTTACAGCTCCATAGTTTCATCCTCCTTAAAATTGTATAACAGTCTCCCTGTATATTCTAAACATGCCTTGTTAAATTCAATTCCATTTATTTGATAGCTTTTATTATTATAAATGGGTGGCTTTTCATTTAATTTCTATTTATTGATATTTTTTAAGCTATTTGTTTTGTTGTGTGTGCAAAATATCTTTTAATTAGCTGTTGTTTTTCTTTTTAATTTGGTCTGCTGTGTCTTCCAAGCCTGCATTCCTATCACTTACAAATAAAGGTAATCTTGATCCTTCTATTTTAACCTTGGTATGACTTATTTACTTTTCCATATTCTATTATGTTAGCTAGACCCTCCAAAACTATGTTGTTTAATAGTGGTGATTGGGGCACTGTAGGCATGTTCCACGTTTCAGTTGTTTAATATTTCATAATAAGCAGATTTTTGGTAAACTTCTTTTGTTATCTTTCAGTAGTTTATTCCTAGTTCTATTTTATTTACAGATTTTGTTATAAATAGCTAAAAATTACTCAAATGTTATTTTTAAATCTGTTGATATAATTACATGGCTCGCTATTTATTTATTTATTTTTGAGACAGAGTCTCACTCTGTTGCCTGGGCTAGAGTGCGGTGGCATCAGCCTAGCTCACAGCAACCTCAGACTCCTGGGCTGAAGTAATCCTACTGCCTCAGCCTCCCGAGTAGCTGGGACTACAGGCGTGAGCCACCATGCCCAGCTAATTTTTTCTATATATATTTTTTCAGTTGTCCAGATAATTTCTTTCTATTTTTAGTAGAGACAGGGTCTCGTTCTTGCTCAGGCTGGTCTCGAACTCCTGACCTTGAGCGATCCACCCGCCTTGGCCTCCCAGAGTGCTAGGATTACAGGCGTGAGCCACCGTGCCCAGCCTACATGGCTCTTTAATGAGTTCATATAATGAGTTTGCTAAACATGTTGAATCATTTTTACATTTCTGAAATAAGTCCTGCTTGGTCAAGCAGGATTCATTTTCTAATTTACTGCTGAATTTAACTGACTAATATTTTATGGTTTTTAGGTTTTGCATCTATATTTACAAAGGGAATTGAACCATTGTTTTCCCTTTTATTTTGTTCTTTTTAAAGTCATATTTTAGCATTAAAATTATAATAAGTGAAATATAAAAGAAATGAGAACTCTCCCTTTTCTATGGTCTGCTGCAGTGTGAATACGGTAGAAACTACATTTGATTAATTGAGACACGTCCTCCAGGGGCAAGGTTCCCAATCACCACCTGCTTCTTGCTGTATACAGCACCACAAAAGTCATTTCTTGCCTGAATAAACAGCTTCTTCGAAGAAGCTGCTTCTGTGAAAAGTAGCACAGGCTCCAAAATTTTAACATTTGGAGAAAATATAAATTTATGGAGAGCATTCCAATTTTTCTAAAAATCAGAAAATATTTCATGCTGAAATTATATTTTCAAAACAATATTGTTCTTCACTTAGAAAGTATTAAGTGGCTTAGTTAAATAAATGCGCACTTTTGAGGCAATGGAAAGCGCACTCATAAAGGATCCATGTAGCTCATCATGGCAACAAAAGCCACAGTAAGACAAAAACTGTATAACTGAAATGCACAAGAATAGTCCAATTCGCTGAACCTGAGGAAATGGCCATTTGACACAAACAATTACTCATCCTTTTCCTACTTTACAAGGATACAGTGAAGATAAAAAAGATTTCCATGAGAATGCTCCAGGGTGTTTCAAAGGAAGTTGCATTCTTTTTATGATCACCATTATTGTCTTGACTGCCAATTTAAAAATGACCTATCTCTGAGGCGATCAAAGGGCATGGCCATTTATGGTGTGGTTTGCAAAACCTTCGGCTATGAAAAATGATTATTATTCTTGGCTCTGCTATAAAATGGAATTATTCAATAGGTACCATGTGCCAGAAAAACAGTAGGTTTTTCCAGAGAACTCTTGGGCTAAAATTAGATGATAGTTGCCCAACCTTAGACCATTTGTTAAAGAATATATAAGCATATTTCTAAGCTATCCCAGTTGAGAAAAATTCATAGAGTTTTATGAATAAGATTTGAAGCCTCATATATAATCATGTGATCTAGCTCTACTGTTTTGTAGAATGTAAGCTGATTCTCAAGGTGAAGTAATTTTTACAAGGTCTCATTTTTTTCTCCTTTTATCCTGCAAGTACATCAGAAATGGTACAAGAGGTTGGAGAGACAGTGGTGAGCAAATATAAATGGTCCTTGCTCTCAAAATATTTGCAGCTCAAGTGAAGAATGTAAAGATCAAAACAGATTATCATATGATAAGTGGTTTTGTAATGGACAACTTTACGAAGATGGTCACATACTTCCCACATCCTGTTTTCTTTCATAATGTAAACTTATCTTTTCCCCATCAGACATAGAATCTTCTTCCTTTCCCCTGTGACTTCTTTCAACCAATAACAGAATGTGGCAGAAGTGATGTTAGGCAATTGCAAGGCTGAGCCGTAAGAGCGTGGCAGCCTCTGCCTTCACTTCATGTGACCTTCCTCCTTGGAACACAGCTGCCATGTTAGTAGAAAGCCCAAGCAACCAGATGGAGAGAACCACGTGGTAAATTACTGAGACCTCCAGTCAACAGCCTCAGCTGAGCTCCTGGCTGTAGCTAGAACCCACCACCAGCCATGTGACTTGGGTCATTTTGAAATTTCCAGCATCCCAGTGTCCCAGCCAACACCAACTAAAGCAGAAGAACCACCTGGTTCACCTGTGAGGAATCATGGGAAATGATAAATTGTTATTTTAAGTCTCTACATTTGACATGGTTTGTTATGAATCAATAGATGACTGAAAACAGGTATGAAGGCAGGAAAAAAAGTTGCAGAGCATGGAAACCTAATTAGAAAGGGGATGGGGAATTAGAAAACTCTGAATAGGCATTAACTCATCAGTGACCAGAGCAGGAGCACTGCAGGCAGAGGGAAAAGAACCTTGAAGGAGGCAAGAGGGCTTTGCCCAAGGAGCTGGCACGGCCTGGTATAGCTGGAGAGTTTTGATTCAAGGGGAATCTGGAGACGAATCTGGGGAGGGTGGCAGGGCCTGGCAGGAATTCCCTAAGGCCGAGAGGAAGCCACACAGCTTCTTGCAGACAGAATCCGGATTAAGATCCAGAATCACTGGCTCCCAATTCAGTGCTCCTTCCTCTACATGATGTCATCCTCAACTGATAGCTCTGGGCTTAACAAAACAGCACAAACAGCTGCAAAGACAGGCCACCGTGTGCTCCCTGGGCTGCCCCTGCCCCGGCACTCAGGGGTCTGCCGTCAGGAGTGCAGCGCTCACCTGTCTTCCCCTGCCTGGACCCACTTCATTTCCTCTGGGTGTATACCCATAGTGGGGTTGCTAAGTCATGTGGTTATTCTGTTTTCAATTCTAATTCTTTATTTATTAATAGAATGTATATTTATTGAGCACCTCCTATGTGCTTGGCACTGTGCTAAGTACTTTATATCTGCTATCTCTTTGGACCCTGCAGAACCCCTGTGCTATAGGGGTTGCCATCACCCTTTCCATTTTACAGATGCCAAAAAAAGATATTTAGTCACTTAGTAGGTTACAGCTGGCGAATGAGAGAGCTTGATTGTGGCGATGGTTTTATGGGCATATCTATGCCAAATTTATCAAAGTGTACCCTTTAAATATGTGCATATTGTATATCTACTGTATCTCAATAAAGCTATTAAAAATAAATAAAGCAAGTGGAAAGGTAGTAACTGACTAGCAAGGTAGATGAGGTCACACGCCAGAGCTGCAGAGCAGAGCTCTGACAGACGGAGCCCACTGAAGAGGTTGGTTAATGGATGCAAAAGCACAGCTATATGGGAGGAATAAATTCTAATGGTCTATTGCACCAAAGGGTGACCGTAACAAACAATAATTTATTGTATATTTTCAAACAGCTAGAAGAGCAAATTTTGAGCATTTTCAACACACACACACAAATTGATAAATGTTTGCAGTAATGATATGCTAATTACCCTGATCTGATCATTACATGCACATGTATATGTATACACATATCATATACGTGTATCCAGATATCACACTGTACCCCATAAATGTGTACAATTATTTATGTCAATTTAAAATAACAGTAATTTTTTAAAGTTAGCCAAATGCTCCACAAGACATCAGAAGGCTTCAGAAACTTGATGCACGAGGGCTTCTGGAAGGTTTAAAAGAAGGGTGTGGATCAAAGTGTTAGATGAAGCATGAGGTCCCTTTCCCATTGCCCAGCAGACACTGACCCTCTCCCGGTCCCCCCAGGCCTTTGCTGTAGTGTCCACTCAACACTTCCCACCACTCTGCTCCCCAAGGAAAGAGTAAGGCCTGTCCCTGGCTAGCCATCGGTGTACTCCTCTTTAGGAAAGAGGAGTGGCTGGCCCCACAGAAGACACTGGGTTCCTACTTGCAAACAAGCACAAGATCTAGCCTGCCATGCTGTCTGTCTGCAGTGCAGCCCCCAGGTGGCATGACCTGTCCCTTTTTGTTAACAACAACAGTTGTGAAAAATCAGCTCTTTGCTCACTCTCTCTTTAACAGGAATAAACAAGGATTTCCCAAACATTTAAGGACATTTTCCAATATGAAAGAGAGAAAGAAAGGGGCGGGGAGGAAGGAAGGAAGGGAGGAAGGGAGGAAGGGAGGAAGGAACGAAATCAGACAAAACAAACCAGAGAAAATAGAGACAAGACAGAAAACAAAACCCAACCTCAGTAAAATTGTCATTAATATCTTCAGAGAAACAACAGAAGACCCCACATCTGAAGTCAAGAAAGGGTAGTATAAAAAACAACAATTTGAGGTTGGAAAGGGCTACTGGGAATTAAAATTATGACAGCTGAAATAAACATATCAGTAGGTACCTTGAAAGATAAAATTGTGGAAACCTACCAGGTAGCATACCAAAGGACAGGTCTACAAGATGGTACACTACATGTACACTGAATAAGAGAGAAAAGAACCAAATGAGAGAACCAGTTATGTAGGCCCAACATCTAATTAGTAAGAGC
Organism: Indri indri; assembly: GCA_004363605.1. Taxonomy (NCBI): domain Eukaryota; kingdom Metazoa; phylum Chordata; class Mammalia; order Primates; family Indriidae; genus Indri; species Indri indri. Next base: position 36,261 of record RJWJ010011506.1, on the reverse strand, counting down.
TTCAGTAAGAAAGAACAGAGAAAAAAATAGGAGCTTCCAGACAGCTAAACACACAGAGGTTCCTAGAGGGTGACATGCCCAGGCAGGGCTTAGAAGCCTCACACCCTGTCTCCCTGCCTAGCCCTGCAAATGCTTTCATCTGAGCTGGAAAATGCCAGGGTTTGACCTTAGCAAAGGCTCAGGAAGGGCTGCATCCCAGCACTTGTGTGAAGAGAGCTACCTGGGAGACTGAGAAAAATCGCCTAAGGAAGAACTCAGTCCATTTCGCTTGCTTAAAACTAAGAAATTGATTGATCAACATCCTTAAGACTCAGGCTTTACTGGACCCCAAGAAAGAGAGAGGTGAGCTTTCCAGCAGTTGGGATTGTAGGACTTTTGCTGTCAAAGTCTTTGCGACATCTAGAATAAAGCAGATGGCCGTCCGAGACTGGGAACCACGTTGTTAATATCGATGGGTTAACCCGAGAGACGAAGGACCAGAAGAACGTAACCAGACCACAAAACGTGCTGGATTTGGAAGAAGAGCTGCAGGGGAAACTCACAGCACCAGCCCTTCCACTGAAGCAGTTATCAAGACGCATACTGAGTTACAGTGGAAAGTCAGATTTTATGGACACAGAGATCAGGATTAAAACTTCAACCTTGTCACCTATTACTGTTACTAAAAGCTCAGCACTTGTCCATGGGGCCACGAGGACCAGTGGTTGAGGAGAAGGAAGGAGAAGTGTATTACTTTACCAGCAAAGGAGGAAAATGGTAGACTTTCATGTCTTAAAATCCAAATTCCCAAACATAAGCAGAAATATAGAGCTTTTAAGGGGAGGGCCTTCAGTTCTAGGCTATCGTCATTAATGATTCTAATCATGCCATCTCTGCCCAAGACAAAGCCTGTGACCTCCACCCACCTGGAGGTGGGCAAGGGCCTGGGATGGCTGAGCTATCTCCTGTAACACAAAGATCAAAACGCATCCTCCTGCCTCTCCCGACCATCTGACCAAGGCAGGATGCAGGCCAGGCCACAGTTCCCAAAAAGAGACCGAAGTTTTAAAGAGACAGAAAATACATTTGCCATTTTTTCCTTCCAGGTCATTCTCTCTGTTACATTCCTGTGTGATGCGCTGGACAAGACACCTTTCTCAGCCTCCACTTCTATACCTGTGAAATGGGGATGGTAATAATCTACCTTCAGGTTGTCGCGAGGATTAAAGGAAAAAATGAATATTGAGAATCTAACAAACTTTCTGGTTTACAGTATTAAATAAGTGATCATTATTACTAGGTGTCTATTGGGAAAGTAATGAGGTACCCCCTTCCCCAAGGTGGGCAAGAAGAGACTGGAGCAGACATCACTAGTACCTCCCCACTCACCTTTATTAACAGAGAATGTTTTTCTTTCCTAGTGGGCAGCAATACTCCCAGCGGCAGAACTGCCTTCCCCAGCCTCCCTGGCAGCCCAGGGTAAGTGGGGCTTCTGTGAGAGTCTCCCGGCCTTTCCACTGTATTTTTGCCTCATAGCTTCCTCCTACTTCCCTGGCACGGGGTTGTGAGGCTGGGCACAGAGGTCATCTTTTGATCAGAAGAGACCAAAGTAGGGGCAAGTAGGATGGGAGACAGAAGACAGAAGAAACCAGAGATGTGGGGGCTATGATGGAGCAGCTGCCCCTCAGGACCACCTGCGTCACTCACCTGTGTGATGGAAAAAAATAGAAAAGGAAACTGTCAATAACTGATATGAGAGCATTTCCTATAACAAGAGCTGACTCTCCAGAGCAGAAGGGCCGGTGGAGTACCCAGCGCAGCAGAGGGAAATGCCTGGACTGAGAAGCGTCCTCACCATGGCTCACACCCCTGTGGAATCAGGGAAGGGGCCCATTAGGTGACAAAGACATAGGAATATCAGGCTTTGGGCACTCCATGCGTGCCCCATGTGTCCAGACCACTTACCTGGCTGCCCCACTGGCTGATCCTAGCACAGTGAAGTTGAGGGGACAATAACACCCAGAAAAGTCAGAGGGAAAACGCTACGGCAGCAATTGGTTCTAGTCAGCATCTTTGGGTTGCAAGAGCCGGAAGAAGAACTTAGGGGAGGGGTTGGGGGCTTGTGTACTGATACTCTAAGAACAAAAAATGCTGCACAATTGGGCCAGAATAGAGCTGGAAAGCCACTGGGAGTTGTCGTTACATCGTCCATGTCTCAGGGGCTACATTCTCTCCCTCTGCTCTGCTTCTTCCTGAGCATCTGCTCCCTCGGCCACTTGGTCTGGGCCCTGAGCTTGCACAGGGTCCAAAGTGGCCATCCTCCCACCCCACCTTTGTGTGCACCCACCTCTTTCTCTCGCTTTGCTCTGAGTTTTCCAGTTAGGTGTATTTGCAGTTGCAGTTTGACGACCAAATGATGACTCACATCTGTGCCTCAAGACTTGAGGCCTCAAGGGAGAGAATATGTTGTAATCAGCTGCCATGGACAAGAAGGGAAGGAGGGTCAGGAGAGCAGGAGACCCTCTGACAATGTCCTGACAGTAGGCACCCTGCACGCGTGCAGCCCACTGCCTGTCGGCCAATCCAAACACGTGACCACCTGCTGTGGGAAGTACGGGGTTGGGTGAAACTTGCCAGGCTCCTGTAGCATTGCTGCTACTGGCGTGTGCAGGTGTTGGGCTTTAGACTTACATGGCTGCTCACCTCGGTTTCTCCACCATCTCTGGGTGGTGTGTTTCCCTGCCCTCTGCCCTCCCTGAGCCCGTTGCTTGCACCTCTTCTGTGTTGCATGCCGTGGAGAGCTCAGTGCACTGTTTACTTGCTTATTTACATTTTGCACTGATAAGTGCACAGGTGATGGCCTAGTCTGAGTGCTCAGGCACAGTTGTTTCCATAGATACCTGATATTAATTGATTAATTAACAAAGCATTTCACAAAGCCTATATAGATAGTATCTCTGATGTAATAAAATCCTGACTTTTTATTAATGTTTTTTCATTCTCCTCATTAAAGGTATCAATAAAAGATCTGTACATCCATTAATTGAAAATAAATGCACAGATGTCAGGTTATTTTTTATTTATCTTTGTATGACATTATTGGGATAACATATGAGAGAGCACTATATAAATTGTAAAAGCTCTACAAAACAAAACTTCAGTAAAACCTTCTGTAATATGATGAATGTGTTCCAAAAACTTAAGTGGTGTAAACCGCGGGCTGGCGTCATAGTCAAGAGGATTAAATGTTCGGGGCAAGCAGGGACAGTTAGTGCCTGGGGGCTCTGAAGACGTGTGAGCCTGGAGCTGGCATTGCACCACCTGGAAGTGCTGGAGACAGTTCTGAGACATCCAGGATGGTGGCTGAAATTTCAGAAATCTTTTGATTCATTGGTGCCCACTTTGTCAAACTGCTCTGGGGACATTAAGCAGAAATACTGAGGATGCAGGGACTCCCCATCCTCCCCACTGCTTGAGAAGGGGCTGCCTGCCATGTCCCCACTATGGCCAATGGAATTTTCCAAGATGGCCACAACATCATCTTCTACATGCTCTTCTGACAATGTGATTTTGATACTTCTGCATCAGGAGATGGGCTCTATGAACCTGGGTGGCTGGTGGCTTGGGGAAGTCTGCTGTGGGACTTCTGAGACTAGTCATTAAGGGTGCTGCAGCTTCTGCCTGACTCTGTTGGTAGCAGTCTGACTTCCCTGAGGCCACCATGCTGTGAGGAAGCCCAATGAGTCTGTAAGGAAAGACCACACCGAGTTTCCTTGAGCCTTCGTGTAGAGAGAGGAGCCTGGCCAGACCCCAGATGCTCCATCCTGCCCCTCACTGTTGCACCTGGACCCACTTGGGAGGCCCTGAGTCAGACCAGCCAGCTGAGCCCTTTCCAAATTCCTGGCCAGCAGAGACCATAAGAGATGATGCAATATATATGTTTTTTTGATAATGAAATGATTGTTGTTGTTTCAAGGCAATAACATCCATGGTGCTTGTTGCACAGCCACGGATAAAGAGCAGAGACTCCCTATCACCCATCTTCTGATCCTCACCCTCATCCCCAGACCAGCCATGCGCTCCCTGTGCTAGCACATAGCCAAGAAGCTGCGCTAGAAACCAGAGTCGGACTCTGTTACATTTTCTTTGGGGCTTTTTTCTCACATTGTAATTTTCCTTAGTATAAATGTTCAGTAACATCAGGTAAACCCTTACCTCCTTGAGTTGGAGGCTTTGGGGAATTAACAGAAAGGCCACATCTGTACTTGAGGGATAGTTTCCTGAAGAGCAGCAGAAGGCACAAGAGGTGAGCGGCCAGGACGTTGATCTGTGCCCGAGGGGAGGGCAGGAAGCAACCTCAGGGACGTGTAGACTCTCCCAGAACCCTCAGACACACTGGGGCAGGGCAGCACTTTGTGTCCCATGGGTAGGGGGGACTGTTAGCTGGTCTGAAATACACATTACATACTTCCGGCCCCAGGGTAGGCTGCGGCTTGGCCTCAACTCCCCACCAGAGGAGACTTCTGCAAGGGCCTTGCTCTCCTCAGGGCACAACCACACTGGAGGGCTTGTGAATTAGCAAAATAGAGATGAAAAGATCATTTTCATGGGTGAGATTAGACATGTGGAATGATGTTTAAGAAATGTGAATTGACTAGCAATGTTATGAAAACAGTCTCACATTTGCATGCATTGAACGTAAGAACGCAGCGAATCCGGTGGTCCCAATGCACATGTCCTGCACATGGTGCTGGAGGGACAGAAGCTGGTCTGAGACCTGCTTTGTAGCATGTGGTGATGGTGTTGGGGAGGAAGTATAAGCCTCACCAAATTTTGGGCTATCGATACTAACAATGACAAAAAAGAAAAAACCACAAATAACTCTGTAGGACTTATCTGGTTCAGGTCCTTTTTAAACACAGATTTATTTTATCTGGGTATTAAAAGAAAGAGTAACCACAGGCAGCTAAAAGCCCCAAGAACCATCCAGTTGCAGACCTCAGTGGAAAGCCATGTGCTGTGCTGCAGTTTGGATGGGGCAGATCCCTCATGAATAGATTGATGCCTTCTCTTGAGGGTGAGTGAGTTATTGCTCCATTAGTCCCAGGGAGAACTGGTTGGCAGAGAGAGCCCCACACCTCCCTCTCTCCTCTCTCTCTCCCCACCGCCCTCACCCCCAGCCCTGCACTTCCTCTCTCACCATGCGATCTCTGCACATGCTGGCTCCACTTCACCTTCCAGCCTGCGCCCCTCCCAGAGGCAGATGCTGGCACCATAATTCTTGTACAGCCTGCAGAACTGTGAGCCAAATAAATCTCTTTTCTTTATAAATTTCTCAGCCTCAGGTATTCCCTTATAGCAATACAAACCAGACTAAGACAATGTGTGAATGCATGTGTGTTGGGTGGATGTGCAGAGGCTCACACCTGCTCTCACTGCCATCACCTGTGGACTGCATCTCCATGTGGAAATGTCACCTGGCACTTCCAGGCTGTGCAAATACTCATGTGCTCACTTTTCTTTGCTTCTGTGATGTCTCGTTGCCATCCTGGGAGTACTGATGACATACAGGATGAGGAGGAAGACAGTATTTGACAGATTCTCAAAAAGCATGACATCCCTTTCCAGGTAGCCTTTAGCTTCCAGTTCACCACTGGGTGTTCCAACTCCTCCTAACTTAGCCGAGTTTGGGAAGGATTCTGCCAACCCACAGCCTCCACCTCACACCGCACACCCTACAGGCTCACCCCAGCTCAGCCTGGCACTGAGAAGTAGTATTTGCTCCATCCACAACACAGGGACCTGGCTCTTGGCCAGCAGCTGCCTTTGTGCACACAGGACTGTGTGGCCTGATGGTGGCTGCCACCCAGGCCCTGTGCTCAGCACTTCCACATGGTACCTACCCTTGGGGCCAGGTTTTATTGATCCATTTTACAGATGAGACATGCAATCTGAGAGGTTAAGTGAACAACTCAAGTTCACACACTTTCTTTCCTTTCCTTCCCTATCTGCCCTGCAGCCAAGAAAACTGAAGTGTCAACTCCCTGTTCTTGCTTTCACTAAGCCGGTGGGACCTGGCCTGAATCACAGCCAGATGGGGCCTGGCCATGGCAGCAGCCTCCCCTCTTCAGAGAACCCCAGGGAGCCAAAAGGCAGGTGAGGTTGTGTAGGTGGCGACCCAAGCAGACACCTGGGAGTCCTGTCACTGAGGGCTTGAGCCCTGTCCTCAGTCACATGGCTAGAGGCAGTGTCAGCAGGCTGCAGGGAGGAGGAGGCTGTCCTTTTGCTGAAGGGCAGCACACCTGGCACAGCTGCAGTGCTGGTGTTACATCCGGCTGGAAAACCAGTGGTGGATTCTCTCTGGTGTGGTTCCAGGTTGGAGAATGTGGTGAGGTCTGTAGCTTTGCTGGGTCTATGCTTTTCCTGAGTCAAAAAACTAATACAACCCCGATGGAAATCCCTCTCCATAGAGTGGCTTCCGATGTGTTCACTCTCGTGTGTCCTCACTTGGGGCAGTGGTCACTTGCAGCCCGGGCTCATTAGCTGCCTTTGCTGAGGATAGTTTTTACTTTCCGGAGGGTAGGGGCTCTCGTACCTCTACACGGCGGGGCCCTACACACCCAGCCCAGGGCCAATGCAGAGCAGGTACACAATACAGTTACTGCATTAGTGAGTCTCAAAAGGCTGGGAAAATGGGGACCACATTCTGTGCCCCCTAAGAATCGCCATTGTAACTATTCTTTTTATGATACCTTTACAGATTGTCATAAAGAACTCCAAATTCACTCTTTTTCACCTGCAAGGATGCATTTATTTGCAATATGAACAGACTATGTGCAAAGATAAAAGGGAAATGACTTGGTTCCAACTATAAAAGTAAGACTCGTTTTGGAAGTTTCCATTATAAAGCAGAGGAGGAGCACATCGCCCATCCGTGGAGGATGCACTTGGGTGACTCAGCAGGGCATCGGTGCGACCGTCACTTGGGCACCGTGCACTCCAGGAGGAGCAAATAAATGTATGTTCCCGCGGTGCTGACCTCAAGATGCCCAGCGGCTGGTGAGGAAGGACAAACACGCATCCTCTCTGACCTCAGCACGTCGAGGCAGAGGAGCAGGTGCCACCTGGTGAGGAAGGGCGCCAGCTAGCCCGCCTGAGCCGCAGTCAGGGTAAAGGTCCAAGTCAGGAAGCCGCAAGCAGCCGTCACAGGCTAAATCCAACCATGGCCTGTATTTGTGCAGCCAGCCAGCTAACAATGGTTGTTACATTTTAAAAAGGTTCTTTACAAAACAAAAAAGAACATGCTATAGAGACTGTCTGGTCTACAAAGACTGAAATATTTCCTAATCTGGCCCTTTATAGAAAAGGCCTGCCGACTCCTGGTCTAAGGAATGAGCACGTCCCTGGGAGGAGATCCTTCCTGGATACCGGCACAAAGGGGCTCCACGGGGTGGGCTCTGCTCAGCCCAGTCTCTACATCTGCTATAAATCGGGCATGGCCAGCACCCCCGAGGTCGCAGCTGCCTGGGAAGCCAGGGTCTGCCTCTCCCAGCCCCTCCATGTGACCTGGGAGAGGAGAGGCCATTGCTGTCCTGAGGCGTTTTGCAGGCAGTTGTGGGCTCCGCAGCAACCACCCTGGGGGGCTGGGGGCTGAGAGGCTCTTGAGTTCTGCAGAGACTTTGCAGCGGGCCCTGGAGAGCCGCCCTTTCTCGCAACAGACCGAGCTCTTGGCGCGAGCGTCCAGGGAAACGCTCGGAACCATCGCTGTTGCCCTCCCTTCGCAGCCTTGCCAGCGGCTAGACAGACGCAGCTTGGGGACAGCCCAGGCAGCTTCTGTTTTCCCCGGGGCTGGGGTGCCCCGTACACACTGGCCACACTGTCACAGGCTGCTCCCTTCCTTCCTCCCCGCTCACAGAGGGCTTCGGGTTTGTCACGGCCTGTGTGCTCATGACGATGCTGAGAAGCCAATAAGCTACGGAAACGCTGGGTGGGCTTCATCTTGAGTCTCCAACCTGACCCTCCTGGCTGCCCAGCGTGGCCAGATGACCCAGGCGGCCCTGGCACAGTTCAGTTTCCTCCTCTGTAAACAGCAGCTGCTGGTACTTTCTCCCAGGTGCTGCGAATTGAACAGTCCAATGAGTGGAAAACCCTGGCCTCCCTCAGCCAGCTGCCCTTCGCTCTCCTGAGGAGCAGAGGCCCAAGGACAGCTCCCTCTCGTCCCTCAGGCCTCTCCCTCCTGGGGCTGTCTTCTCCACTGTTCACTGTATCCACCCAAACATTGCAGGCAGCCCACAGCAAGAAAATTCCCCTCCTCAGCCCACGAGGACAGTTGTGTGTCCCAGACTTTCATGAAATATCTGGAGGCCACAGGATGGCACCCTGCATGTCACAGGCCACACTGAGAGTTGGCCACCAGACACCTTTTCCTAAGAGCCCTCGTGCTGGCCACCAGAAGCATGCAGGGCCATTCCACCTGTTGCTGCCTCTCCCACACCTGAGGCTCCTGCGGCCCACCCGCACGGCCAGCGGAGGACGCGCTCCGTAAGCAGAGACGCCCTGTCTCATGTTTTGATCTTCCAGACCATCTTTCTTCAACCAAAACATCTCATTAGGTTGTTCTGCTAAACAAAACAGTTTTCTCGCCTCTGCCAACTTTAGAAAGTAATTTTCTCCTGTCTGCTGTATAATCTACCCCGACCCCCAACCTCAAACTGCAGGAGAAAAGTCTGGATGACTTTACCATCAAATATGGACAACTGCTCTCTGGCCTTTAGGACCGTCCCTGCCCCAAAGCCACTCCCAGCTGACGGCAGTGCTAGGGCTTCCCCAAGCTTGGAGGGAGGCATGGCCATGGCGCCTCCAGGTCTGTCTCCCATGGCCAACACAGACAGACCTGGGTCCCCCTGCCCAGCGCAAGAGACACTGAGTAAAGCCATGATGTTATTGTGTTCACTACAACAAGGTACAGGCTCCAAAATGACTTCTGTCCTGACCAAAGACAGGAGGACAGAGAGAACATATTCCTTTTCTCTCTTTACCTGGGAACAAATTCCTTGGGAGGGTCCTTTGCTGCTGTTTTTCCCTTTCCTCTCTACCCCACCCCGCTCCCTACGCCCACCTGCCACCGGCCACCACCTTCCTTCCTTCACAGCCGGCCACCTGCTGCCCTCCGCTCTGCTCCCAGCCACCGGTGGGTCTTTTGGGCCATGCAGGGGGTGGGTAGCTCAGGGCAGCTCCCCCGGCAGGAAACAAAACCTACACTTCTGGATACCACCGCAGCCTGGCAGCACTTGCTTGTCCGGCAGACAGGCACTACTTCCCCGAGTCCCTGTGCCTCGAGGCCACCTGGGAGACTCCAGGACCGTCAGCTGCAACCCCCAGGCCCTCTGTCTTGTCCCTCCAGGACGCCCAGGCTCGGGCAGCGGCCCTCAGAGAGCCACACTGGCTGCCTGCCCCTGGGGGCTTAGCCCGCCGGCACCCTACTGGAGTGGTCTTCACTTCCACCTCGCTCAGGCCGTTCCCAAAGTCCTAGCCTGGCCCCCTGAGTAAGAGTGAGGCAAAATCCAGCCCACTTTGAAATTTTTTCAGGATCACATCCATCGCCTGTGTGGGTGGGCGGTGGCTTTGCGGAGAGGCGCGGCAGGGCTGCTGCGGAGGGCCGGTTTCTGCCCAGCCGAGCTGGCGGGCCACCCCGGGAAGTCCCTGGGACGCGTTTTTGCGATTCCTGCGCAAGTGCCCTGGACCAGTAGGTGGCCCTGGGGACCTGTGCAGGCAGCCATTTGTCACACTCCACCAGGACGCCACGCACTGAGCCTACCGGCCACTCGGGGACACAGCCGCCGCGGACATGCGCCACGCACGGCGGCCGTCCCGGGGAGGGGCTGCGGTGTGTGACACGCGGCGGTGCCCCCGCACCGCGCCCGGCGTCCTGCAGCGGGCAGGGGCCCTCCGCCTCTTCCCTTCCCCCCGACCCCCCCCACACACAGCGTCTCGGCCCCCACGGCCCCCCACGGTCCCCTGCACCCGTCCCTTGTCCTGGTGGCGCCGGCCACTCCCCGTGCTCATCTCCGACTCCCGCGTCACCCGCCCGGCTCCCGCTCCGGGACAGAACAGGGCTGTGGTCTGAGGGCGCCAGACGCCTGGAGCCACGCGGTGCGACCAGACAGCCCACGGGCGCTGTCACTTGCACTCCCGGTGGCTCTGGACAAGGCGCGGCAGGCAGGGGAGCGAACCTGCTGGCGGGACACAAATCGCAGCCCCGGCTCCAGAGACAGCCAAGTCCGAGACTGGTTTAAAGTGGACTTCGGGAAAGACACACACACACACACACACACACACACTCACACTCTTTATTTACTTGTCATTCCTCCTCCCATTCTCTTAATAACCCCTGATATTCCTCCAGGAGCACTTCCTCTCTCTGGGAAGGAAAAGGGTATGGTTTCTCTGTTTTAAAATGAAAAGAAGGCCTTGCAGCTTTGCTTGTAAGTATCCTACTCAGGAGTGTGCAGGGAAACTGGCCCTAGCGGGGGATGCTGTGTCCTTCTGCCTGCATTACTCTCGCTGCTGCATTTTAATTAACTGGAAACAATACCCCAAGGCAGTATTGTGAAAACCTTAGAAGAGAACGTTAATAAATAGAGACAATTTGCTTACAAAGTGGCAAGTTAAAGGAAAGCCAAGTCAGCTAATAAATGGGCCTAAGTTGAAAGGCTGCGAGTGACGTGGGACCCACAATGACTCACGTCCCAGCCAGGACTTTCAAAAACAACGGGCTGGTGGTCGGCTTCAGCAGGAATGACTGTTAAAGTCCTTGAAGACTGACCCAGGGCTGGGACCTCCTGGAAACTCCCCCAGGAGGGGGTGTTGCTATAGAGCCAGGGTCCCAGGACTGGCACCGGACATGATGCAGCACCTGGGTTTACTCTTGCAGGTGACCGCTCTTCTGAAGGCAGGGACCCCGCTGCAGGTGATCGGTTGTAGTCACTATGCAGCCCCATGTGATTTCAAGCACAGGTCCCACCTTCAGAAGGCAAAGCCAGTTTTGTGGGAGGGAGACTGGAGTCCTGCCCAAGCTTGACATGGGCTTCTTCATCGTTATGATGAACCATTTTCAGATCCATATGCAATTCGTAAGTTTTAAGTCGTGTGCCGTTCTGAGAAGCATGATGGAATCTCATGCTGTGTCCTGCTCTGTCCCTCCCAGCACTGAAATCCTCCCTTCGTCCAGTAGATCCAGCTACAGACACTCCCTGCCCGTTAGTCACTTGGTAGTGGCTCGGTTACAGGATCGACGGTGGTGCTATCACAGTGCTTGTGCTCAAGGAACCCTTATTTTACTTAATAATGGCCCCAGAGCACAAGAATAGTGATACTGGCCCGTTGTTATAATTGTTCTATTACTAGTAGTTATTGTTGTTAATCTCTTCCTATGCCTAATTTAGAAGTTATAAGCTTTATGACAGGTACGCATGTGTAGGAATCAGCATAGTGTGTATGGGGTTCGGTACTACGCATGGTTTCAGGCATCCACTGGGGGTTCCCCATGGATGTAGGGCAACTGCTGTGTTTAAATGTTTGATTTTTTAAATTTTGAAACAGCTTTAGAGTTACAGAAAAGTTGCAAAAATACCTTAGAGACTTCCTAAATAACCTTCACCCACTTCTGCTGCTGTTAGCATCTCCCATACCATGGGCAGTGATGAAAACCAAGAAATGAAATTTGGCAAGATGCTATGAGCCCAACTCCAGACCTCATCTGAATCCAGGGGTCTTCCCACCAGTGTCCCATGTGGCTCCGGCACCCGGTGCATGCCGTCGTCCCCTCCTCGGTACCCACCCGGAAGCTCCTGAGCCTGTCCTTGGCCACCAGGCCCTGACTGTGGAAGAGAAGCAGGCAGGATTTTGCAGCCCATCCCTCGGTGTGTATTTATCTGATGATCTTCCTGGTTATATTAGATGGTGGAGCAAAGATAGGCTCTGCTACTCTGTCTTTATTTAACCCTTGTGGATTATTTGGCATTAATTTTGATTTTTATAAACAATTGCATTAAAATTGTTTAATTTTGCCCCAAGGCAAGTGCCTCACTCACCTTACCCTAGTCTGGGGCTGCATGTTGGCCAAGACAATGCCCAATGCCAGCCTGGGTTTGTGGAGGACACCAGGCTTCCCTGTTGCCCACCGTTGCTGGGACAGTCCCTCACCCATCCCTTCAAGGTCTGTTTCCCACCGTGTCCAGGGATGTCACAGCTCTACTGAGATTCTCTCCCGTTCCCCTTTGTCCAAAGCAGACACAGTGCCTAGACACAGATGGCAAGGGAAGTCTTCCCAGCGAAGCGCTAACTGGCCCTGAGGCTGCCTCCCCTGCAGGTTCATGCTTCCAGGACTCCCAGGATTAAAGCTGGGTAAATCCTTAGCTCAGAAAGAAAGGGAAGAAAACTCAGGCCAGGAGCAGAGCAGGCTCTGCCTGGATGCTTTGTCCTCCCATGGCTTCTCCAAGGACGTTCTGTTCTGCATCCTTCTCCATTAAGGCTCTGCAGTTACGGGAACAATAAAAAAGGAATTAAAATCTGAAAGCCAAGTGTGCCTGCCTGCCAAAGGGGCTCTGAATGGAAAAAGGGCGGTATGCCTCCACACCACCTTGTGGCAGGAGTGCACACTGTACACAAACACCTGGAAAAGGCATGTGGGTGTTTTCCAGAGCCCCCCAAAAGCTGCAAAAAGCCAGTGCCCCTGCAGAGCATGTGGCGTGACTCCGACCTCCTGCACCCCTCCCACACCCAGAGTTCCGCAGCCGCTGCGCAGACCCCTCCTGCCTGCCCTTCTCTCCCTCAGCCTCTGCTGCCCCCCACCTTCCTCCCACCTTCTGGCTGATTTTCTTCTTTCCTTCCAGGAGGGACCCCTGGTCGATTCTAATGCAAATCACATTAGCTCCTATCCTGCCATTCCCTGATTGTGCAGCATCAGGCCCATACAGGGCCTGGGACAGGACCTGGGCAGCCCAACCCTTCCTTAGAAGGCGAGAGAGGAACTGTGATGCTCACACTCCCTGCACACAGGAAGGGCCAGGCTGAGCCTAACTCACGCACCTTATCCTCACTGCCAGCCTCCAAGGCAGTCCTCAGATTATTACTGCCCCTTTTCCAGGGGAGGAAACAGAGGCTCAGAGACCAGCATAGCAATGGTAGCGCCCTGTGTATCACATACGTCTCCCAGTGTGAGCTGGCAGCCCAGAGGCAGCGCCCCACACTCTGGCTCCTGGGTTGTGCCCTTAACCACAGTGTGTGCCCCTCCGTGCCACCCAGAGACAAGCCAAGCCGGGGACGCCCACAGTCCACACTGGCATTGCCAGCCAAGGCCGTTGGGCTGAGCAGTGGCATCGCTCTGAAGGGGAGCTGGGGGTCTGGGCAGAGGCCCTGGGCCTGGCAGAGGAGAAGGCAGCAGCCCTCGTGCTGTGAGTCTGGAACCCTGACCCTGCCTCCAGCAAACTCGCCCTCCTCAGCCTGCGACTTCCAGTTCCTTGTGCTGTGCGTTCTCTCAACAGGAACAAAGCCTTTCCTTTCACAGTCGATGATAAAATGAAACTGCAAATCCCTTTGCAGCACCCTCCCTGAACTCTCCCTAAACCAGTGGACGAGCCCCCCTTTCTGGGCTCTCCCCTTGAGCCCCAAAGTTCTCCATGTGGTGCTTCTCAGTTGAGTGTTATTAAAGAATCATTTGCAGGCGTTTGGGGCATACTTCTGCGGAAAGGCCGCTCCATGTCGCTCTGAGCCGCAGATGTAGCTGGGCCTCCTGCTTTCCTCTGCTGAACCTGGCAACCTGTAGCTCTGTCTTCTTATGTGTGTTCCCCACTAGCTTATCAGCCCATTTGTTTGTTTCTTCTTTTTATTTTGAAAAATGTCATAGGCAAAGTTGCAATAGCACTGCAAACCACTGTGTTCGCTTCCCCATATCCCGGAGTTGTAGTTGTGAATGTTTGGCCACGTTCTTCCCGTCTCCCTCTCTCCCTCCACCCCCCGAGATCAGTATAACCCTGTGCTCATAGGAACCAGCACCAGGATTTGAACACTCCTCTCTCTGAACCCGTGTCCTCATGCATTCCGCTGCCAACCCCGTGCACCACCGAAGTCAATAGCTTACTCTAAGTGTTGTGTAGCTGATGTGATATTCTTTAGTTAGACTGGCCTTCCAGGGGGCAGGGGACAGTTGTCAGAGAGCACCGGCCATCTCAGGCGGACACTGCCATTGAAGGATTGCCCGTGCCTGGGGCTCCCAGAGCCCCCTACTCACAGAGGCCCCAGCACGCCCTGGGAGCTGTTGGGAATGTAGCTCCCAAGCCCTGGCCCAGCCCTGCCAGGCAAGAACCCGCGTCACAAGACCCCAGGTGACGTGAGCACTGGAAAGTCATCCCCCTCATGAGCTGAGCAGACAGTGAGAAGTCAGAATTAGCCAGATCTGCCACCCACGGGTTATAAATGTACAGAATATTATGTGGCTGTCCCTCTGGTGAGAAGGCTGGCAGGGGAAATTAGGGGTGATTTGTGCATTTTGTTTAATTCCATTGTCAGCCTGTCTGCAAGGAGCTTCTACTGCTTGTGAATTTGCTAAACTTAAATATAGGCTCTAAGGAGCAGCAGACATTCTTTTCCTCAAAAAGTAAAGAACAACAAATAGAAATCAGCAATGACTAGACAGCAAGACACATATGTATTTTCTTCTCCCTGAAGACAAGGACAGTCTTCTGAAGGTGCGTTCTGCCCTAGAGGAGGTGTTTGGGCTGCCCAGCCATGGAGGAAGCTTGTTGCAAGGATCTGGAGTTAGTTTCAGGGGCAACAAGGGCCCTCTGGGAACCAGGATAGTCCCTACCCAGCCCTGGGGGACCCCTGCTCTTTTCTGGGGCTTTTGGGCTTCCCAGTTTGATTCGCTGTAAACAGCTTCCCCCTACCCCCAGACCCCCCCCAGGCCAGCCAAAACTCTGTCCCTCCATCCAAACCCCGGTGGCATCCAGCCCATTCTCCCTGACTTTCTACGGTGAATTCCTGGCGGAGAGAATGTGTTGATCCCTGCTTGGGTCAGAATCTGCTCCTGGGACAACTTGGTGATGGCCAGGGGCAGATGACTAATAAGAGCAGGAGCATATAGATGGGAAGGAGGGGTGGGCATGTCTGCATGTTCAGACTTACTCTTTTGAGCAAATTACCTCCTTCTGACAAGTACATCGAAAATTTGGTTTCTGACCCCCAGGAGTCTTGAGTTATAAAAGTAATCACAAACAGATTCTAAAGTGTTAGGAGCCTTCAGATGGTTTCTAGCACTTAGCACAGTGTCTGGAACATACTGAAAGTAAATGCTCAGTTTTTTAAATGAATAGCTCTGAGAGGTTATAGAAATCCCAGGATTGCTATTTCAAATTATCCCCATAACCAGGTAAAACCTTCTGTATCCTTGAGGATGTTTTCTATCTTATACACCTTTAGGTATTCATCCAGGTAGAGCCACAAATCAAAGCCAGGACTGGGGGCACTACCACCAAGGATAACACCCCACCCCTGGTTAGTAGCATGGTCTTTGAGTTTGAAAGTGATAAGCTTGGAAGTATCCCAGTATCCTGTGCCATCCAATTAAGGTGCCTCTTTTAAAAGATAATGTGATAAAAATATCTCAGCCACCCACAGTGTGAACAATAATAAATTTGAAGTTTAAATCAGCTGTCGTCCTCTAGCTGGGGATGAAACTATAATGGTGCGCGTTTGTAAAGTGCTACTGTATGCTGGGCCCTGCTCTGAGCACTTTACATATTTTTATTTATTTCACTCTTGCAATAACTCTAGGGGGGGTATTATCCTCTGTGACAGATGGGACACTGAGGCACAAGTACTTAAGGCACGTGCCCACTGTCACTCAGCGGGTGAGCGGTAGAGGTCCGAGTCCACAACGAACTCCCTGAGTCTGACTTCAAACCACTCACCAGTGGCTCCACCAGCAGACTGCGGCTTTCACTTTCTACACCATGAAGATTACACGTGGATAAAAGGGACTTCAGAAGAAAGAAACCAAATTGGTTTCCTTTACTTTAAAGTTCAAATATAATTCATCAAAGGAAGGAAACAATACCCTAGTTTTCTTTTTTTTTTCAACCTACTGCCATATTTAAATTTCAGTTTTGAGTCTCTTTAAAAATTTCGCAAAAATCCCTCATGCTTTATCAGTAATTTCTAACTGTCTAATTGAGTGGAATGAGTAGACTTGTTGCCAAAGAACATCAGCAAGTTGTCACAAATCAAACCCACATGTTCAAAAATCTAGTGCATTTCTACTTTTGAGTCATCAGAGAGACAGAGTATGGTGGCAGGTTTCTCTTGGTGCCTGCGTCTGCCTCTCGGCAGAAGTTGTGTTTTGTGGTATTTTTTCCCACTTTAAGAGGACAAGCAAATGGGAGTTGCCCCATTGGCATTTCCAGTCTGTCACTGTATTACAGGTTCTTCAAAGGAGTTGCTAATGGAAATACCAAAAATTTCTTCTGGGCTCTAAAGTTTTTGTTAGTGGTGGACATCTACTCTTCACTTCTGGGGCCTTCCAGCATGTTGGGGGCTTCACACTCAGGCAAGTCTAAGTTGCTGCTGTGGCACCCTTCCCGGCTGCACTTGTGGGCAATTTATTTAAACTCTCCAAGGCTCGGATTTTCTCTCTCTAAATTGGGGGCCATGATAACTACAGTAGTCCCCCCTTATCCACAGAGGACCTGGTTCCAAGACCCTCAGTGGGTGCCTGAAACCGCGATGGTACCAAGCCCTATATAAAGCACTTACCACGCACTATGGCTGTGGCCTCTGCAGTTTGAGGTGCTACAGCAAAACTAGCATTAATTTATTTTTCCTTCTTCACAATTTCACAGGTAGAAGATGCATTCTTCACTCTTACGGTAGATCTTAGCAACCTCAGCATAGTGTTTTTTTCTTTCCTTAAGATGAGAACTTTCACTTTTTCACTTAAATGGCTTCTCTTTGGCATATCCAAATTGCCAGCATTGCTTTCTTGAGTTTTGGGGCCAGTATTAAGTAAAATAAAGGTGACTTGAACACAAGCATTACTATACCACCAACAGTCGATCTGAGAACCCAGATGGCTATGACGTGACTAGTGGGTTGGGAGGGTCTGCAGCAGGGACATGCCGAACAAAGGGAGGGTTCATGTCTGAGGTGGGATGGGGCAGGATGGCGTGGCATTTCATCACATTACTCAGAATGGCATGCAATTTAAAACTTATGAATTATTAATATTTATTTCTGGAATTTTCCATTTAATATTTTTGAACTGTGGTTGACCTCAGGCAACGGAAACCACAGAAAGCAAAATCATGGATAAAAGGGACTACCGGTCACCAGTTACAGAGGGCATTAGACTCTGCCTATTATTTCTCAGCAAAGGTGTCACTTGAGTGACCAGCAGAACAGACAGTTGGTTCAGGAGAATCTGGCTGTGCTCAGTTATGCAGAGAAATAAACTCCACTGGGCAGACCTATAACCAGTAGTGGGACAGGATCAAAAGGGGTATTTGGTTTCAGTGCTAAGAATGAACTTCCCACAAACTGGAGCAGGCTGAGAAAGGCATGGATTTCCAGCAGAGGTGAGGGGTTACCTCTCCTAGGAAGTATTAAGGTGAAGGTCAGATGAGCCTTCACTGAGGGATTTGTAGAGTTCATAGATCAGATAAAGGGTTGAACTGAATGACTTTCTGTGAATGGTACCTAAAGTAACACAATCCACTTGCCCCAAGATATTCTTTACCATATCATCATGATGAATCTTATCAACATTTGTAATTATCTTGTTTATTTACCTATTGACTTCTCTTACAGCCTTTTCCCTCTGCATGGCAATCCCGTGAGGGCAAGGGTCTTCTTCCTGATGTTCCCCAGCACCTAGTCTTGGTGAGCACTGAGTAAACATTTGACAAACAGGGGAAGGAGTGACTAATAATTTCTAAGACCCCTTTCAATTCTGAGTAAATGAGACATCAGGCTACCTTTGCTGTACCCTCTAGTATGATTCTTTTAAAAAGACAAAGGTGTTCTTTTGGCACGATTGGGCAAGAAAAAGAAATAAAATGGAAAGAAGAAGTAAATCTATCTTTATTCACAGATGACATGATTTTGTATATAAAAGATTTTGAATACTTCACAAAATAATCTATTAGAGCTAATAAGTAAAAGCTGAAGGAGTTCATCACCACAAGACATGCCTTACAAGAAATGCTAAAGGGAATTCTTCAAGTTGAAACAAAAGGATGTTAAACAGTAACCCAAAAGCATTTAAATATATAAAACTCTCTAATAACAGAAAATACATAGACAAATACAGAATACTGTATACTATTGTAATGGGAGTGTGTGAATCACTTTTAACTCTAGTATAAAAGTTAAAGGCAAAAGTATTGCAAATACCTGTACCTATAAAAATGTGTTAACAAATACACAATATGAAAGATGCAAATTGTGATATCAATAACATAAAGTGAAGGGTGGGGAGAGTAAGATTGGAGTTTTTGTATGTGATTAAAGTTAAGTTGTTATCAGCTTGAAATAGACTGTTATAAGATGTTTTATGTAAGCTTCATAGTAACCACAATGAAATTACCTATAGTACATACACACACAAAAAAAGCAAAAAAAAAAAAAGCAAAACATATCATCATATTTCAAAAGAAGACAGCAGGGAAGAAAGAGCGGGGAAAAGAATAAAATAAAATAAAATCTCAATAGTCAGTCTTTACCTATCAGTAATTACTTTAAATGTAAATGGACTAAACTTCCCAATCAAAAGATTGAAAATGGCTGAATGGTCTAAAAAAATGGATTTAAGATTCAACTGTGTGCTGTCTAGAAGAGACTAACTTTAGACTTAAGGACACATAGGCTAAAAGCGAAGGAGTGGAAAAAGGTATTCCATGTGAATGGTGACAAAAAGAGAACAGGGGTGGCTGTAGTTACAACAGACAAAATATACTTTAAGTCAAAAACAGTCACAAGAGACAAAGAAGGTCACTACATAATGATAAAGGAACCATTAATCAGGAAGATATAACAAACACAAATATACACACATCAGAGCACCTAAATATATAAAGCAAACATTAACAGATCTGAAGAGAGAAGTTGACAGCAATACAATAATAGTAGAAGACTTCACATTCCACTTTCAGTAATAAGTAGAACATCCAGACAAATCAATAAGGAAACATCAGGCTTAAGCAATACTATAGACCAAATGGACCCAATAGACATGTTCAGAACATTTCATCCAACAGCAGCAGAATACACACTCTTCTCAAGCTCAAACGGAACATTCTACAGAATAGATTGCATGTTAGGTCACAAAAACAAGTCTTAACAAATTTAAGCAGATTAAAAACATACCAAGTATCTTTTTAACCACAATGGAATGAAACTAGAAATCCATAACAGAAAGAAATCTGGAAAATTCACAAATGTGTACAAATTAAACAACACACTTTTGAATAACCATTGGGTCAAAGAAGGAATCAAAATATAAATTAGACACTATCTCAAGACAAATGAAAATGAAAACACAACATGCCAAAACTTATGGGATGCAGCAAAAGCAGTTCTAAGGAGAAGTTTATAGCAATAAATGCCTACATTAAAAAATAAAATTCTCACATCAACAACCTAACTTTAGACATCAAGGAACTAGATGCCCAAACTAAGCCCAAAGTGAGCAGAAGGAAGGAAATAATAATGATTAGAGGAGAAATAAATGAAACAGAGAACAGAAAAGTAATAGAAAATAATCAATGAAACTAAGAGGGTTTCTTTTAAAAGATAAACAAAATTGACAAACCTTTAGCTAGAGAAAAGGAGAAAAGACTCAAATAAATAAAATCAGAAATAACAAAGAAGACATTACAACTAATGCCACAGAAATAAAAAGGATCATAAAAGACTATTGTGTGCAATTATATGCCAACACATTAGATAACCTAGATGAAATGGATAAATTCCTAGAAACACGCAACCTACTGAGCTTGAATTGTGAAGAAATAGAAAACCTAAACAGAACAATAACAAGTTAAGAAGATTGAGTGGATAACCAAAATCTTTCCCAAAAGAAAAGCCCAGGACTAGATGGCTTCACTGGTGAATTATACCAAATATTTAAAGAAGAATTAGCACTAATTTTTCTTAAACTCCTCCCAAAAAAAATGAAAAAAGAAAATACTTCCAAACTCATTTTATGGGACCAGAATTACCTCAATAGCAAAGGTAGACAAAGAGAGTACAAGGAATAATAATAATATAAAAAACCTAAAGGCCTTGTGTTTTTATGTTTATCCCTGATGACCATAGATGGAAAAACTCTCAACAAAATACCAGCAAATTGAATTCAACAGCACATTAAAGGGATTATACATCATGACCAAGTGGGATTTATCCCTGGGATTCAAGGCTGGTTCAACACAAGCAAATCAATAAATATGATATACCACACTAACGGAAAGTAGGACAAAAATCACGTGATCATCTCAATGGATACAGAAAAGGCATTTGAAAAAATTTAACATCCTTTCTTGACAAGACATCTCAACAAACTAGGTATAGGAGACATTTATCACAACATAATAAAGGCCACATATGAAAAGCCCATAGCGAACATTATATTCAATGGTGAAAAATTGAAAGCTTTCCCACTAAGATTAAGAACACAGCAATGATCTCCAATCTCACCACTTCTATTAAACATAGTACCTAGCCAGAAGTTCTAGCTAGAGCAATTAAGCAAAAAAAAAAAAAAAAAAAAAAAAAAAAAAAAAAAAAAAAAAAAAAAAAAAAAAAAAAAAAAAAAAAAAAAAAAAAAAAAAAAAAAAAAACAATAAAAGAAAGAAAAGTATCCAAATTGAAAAGGAAGAAGCAAAATTATCTCTGTTTACAGAGGACATGATATAATATGTAAAGAATCCACACACTCCATAAACACACAAAATGGTTAAAACTAGTAAATTAATTCAGTAAAGTTGCAGGGTACAAAATCAACATACAAAAATCAGTCGCATTCTATACACTAACAATGAGCTATCCCGAAAGGAAATTAAGGAAAAAAATCCCAATTACAGCAGTATGAAAAATAATAAAATACTTAGAAATAAATTCAACCAAGGAAGGGAAACACTGGTGCACTGAAAACTGCAAAACATTGATGAGAGAAATTAAAGAAAATACAAATAAATGTAAAGACATCCCATGTCCTTGGATAGGAAGACTTACTATTATAAAAACGTCCATGATACCCAAAGTGTTCTACAGATTTAATTCAGTCCTTATTAAAATCCCAATGGCATTTTTTTACAAAAATAGAAAAAACAATCCTAAAGTTCATTTGGAACCACAAAATACCCTGAATAACCAAAGCAATCTTGAGAAAGAAGAACAAAGCTATTAACATCATGCTTCCTGATTGCAAAATATTTTACAAAGCTATAGTATTAAAACAGTATGATGCTAGCATAAAAATAGACATATAGACCAATGGAGCAGAATAGGAAGCCCAGAAATAAATCCACACGTAAACAGTCAACTGATCTCTGACAAGGGTGCCAAGAATACACAATAGGGAAAGGATAGTCTCTTCAACAAATGGTATTGGGAAAACTGGATATTCACATGCAAAAGAATAAAATTGAAACTTTATCTTATATCATACAAAAAAATAACCAACTCAAAATGGATTAAAGATTTAAGCATTAAGACCTGAAGTTGTAAAACTCCTAGAAGAAAATATAGGGGCAAAGCTTCAAGACAGTAGTCTTGGCAATGATCACTTGGATATGACACAAAAATCACAAACAACAAAAGTGAAAATAGACCAGTGGGACAACATGAAACTAAAGACCTCTGCACAGCAAAGGAAACAATCATCAAAGTGAAAAGGCAGCTATGAAATAGGGGGAAATATTTGCAAATCATGTACCTATAAAAAGTGAATACACAAAATATACAAGAAACTCCTACAAATCAATACCATAAAACCAAATAACCCAATTTAAAAATGTCAAGGGGGTTAAATAGATACTTATCCAAAGGAGATATTCAAGTAGTCAACAGGTACATGAAAAGATGTTCAACATCACTAATCACTAGGGAAATGCAAATCTAAACCATAATGAGATATCGCCTCACACCCTTTTTGATGATTATTTTTAAAAGATGGCAAATGTTGGTGAGAATGTGGAGAAATTGGAATCCTTGTCCATTGTTTATGGGAATATAAATTGGTACAGTTGCTATGGAAAACAGTATGGAGGGTTCCAAAAAACTAAAAGTGGAACTGCCATATAATCAAACAATCCTACTTCTGGGTATATATCCAAAGGAATTGAAATTGGGATCTCAAAGAGATATCTACACTACCAGGTTCATTACAGCCTTGTTCACAATAGCCAAAATTTGGAATCAACCTAAATGCCCATCGACATGTGAATGAATACAGAAAATGTGTTACAAGGGAGATCCTGCCATTGGTGACAACACGGACCAACCTTGATGACATTATGTTAAGTGGAATAAGCTGCCACAGAAGGACAAATACTGCATGATTCCAATTATATGATTTATCTGAGATGGTCAACCTCAGAAACAGAAAGTAAAATGATGGTTGATGGGGGCAAGGGGAGTGGGATAGGAGGCGGTTGCTGTTTAGCAGGTATAAAGTTACGTAAAATGAAAAAGTTTTAGAGACCTGCTGTACGGCACTGGGCCTATACTTAACAATAAAAAGAAAGGAACATAATAAAACCCCCAGACACTCTACCTAACTTTGTAAGATGTCCAGATTTCATTATATATGCTTCAGACGGATCTATGAATTGCGTAAGAAAAAGTTCTACGTTATAGTGGAAGACCTTTGAACACTCCTCCCCAATCACATCATCACCACCCACCCTCGGAGTAACTGCGTCCTAACTGTGGAGTTCGTATGTCCCACGGATATTTTTATATTTTCACTCTTTATCATGTATCTATGAATAATATATAACATTCTACCTTATGAATGAAATTATTTATAAATGTTATATTGTAAATAGCATTCTGTAAATTATCTGTTTTAGTCAACATTATATTTTGAGATTTATCAATGTTCATTCATTTTACTGAATAGAAAAACAAACTGTCCACATTATATGGACTTTACTGCAATTAATTGACCTATTCTCCTGCATATGTATATTTAAATTGTTCGTGTGTCTTCTACTATCATAATCTACCTTGCTGTGAACGTTCTAATCCACGACTCTCTGGGGACCTGCGGGATTTTCCATAGGTTATCACCCAGCAGCCGAATTACCAGGTGGGAGGACGCCGGTCTTCAGCTATACACTGCTAAACTGTCTTCCATTACGTTCTGCTAATTTACACCCCTACACTCAAAGTCCGAGAATTCCCAATGCCCTACCTCCCCATCCACATATAGTACTGCCAACTTTTACTTTTTTCCAATCTGCTCATTATTTTAATTTTCATCTTCCTGATTACCAGTCAGATTGGGCATATTTTCATGCTTGTTGGTCTTTGGGGCCGTGTCCTGTGAATTTCCCGTATTCTTTTGCCCATATTCTATGGGATTGTTTGCTTTTTCTTACAAACTGAAAGAGTTCTTTATATATTCTGGATGCCAATCCTTGATCAGCTATATATTTATTTACAAATGTTATCTCCTAGACTGTCACTTATCTTTGGACTTTTTAATATTGCCTTTTATGGTTGTTTTTATCTTTAATATTGCCAAATGAATGAAGTTTTTGTTTTGTGTTTTTGCCTTTTGTATTTTGAGAGATCCTCCCCCATTCTAAGATCATAAATATCTTCTTCTCTATATGTTTTACATTTTTTTTTAATTCTGCTTCTCACCATTAGGTCTTTAATCCACCTTATGTTTGGCTATTGTGTAAGATGAAGATTTCATTTTCTTTTTGCAATGCCTCCCTTGTCAGTACTGACCAAACTGTTCATCCTGTTCTCACTGATTCACGAGGCTGCCTCTGTCATGCGTCAACTTCCCACACGTGTGCACATCTGCTCTTGAGTCCTCTATTCTGTTCCTTTGACCTGTTTGTTTATTATTACAGCTTTATAAAAAGCTCAAGTACCCGGTAAGTAAATCTTTCCACCTTGATCAGTCCTGATTATTCTTTGCCATTTTTTCTCCCATGTGAGTTTTTGATCAGTTTGTTAAATGTCTAAAAATTATTTATTGGATATTATTTGGAATTTCAATGACTTCTTGAAATAATTTGAGAACATAGACATCTGCATGCTGTTGAATCTTTCCACACATGAACAATTTCATTGCCTCATCTACTCAAGTCTCCTTTTATGTTCTCCAATAACTTTTTGAAATTTTTTCCATAAAGATCTTTCACAGCTTTTGTTAGATTTATTCATGGTTACTATACATTTTTGTTGCCACTATAAAGGGTATATTTCTTAAAATACATTTTATACTGTCTGTTGCAATGGATAACATGTTGACTTCCATTCACATGCCATGTATCCAGCAATATGGCGAAACGTGCTCATTTATTTTAATCATTTGTCTGTAGATTCCCTTGGATTTTCTAGGTAAATAATCTTACCATCTACAGATAATTTCAGTTTTGCTTCCCCTTTCGAAATTCTTGCACCTCTTATTTTCTTTTAATATGGTGGTAGCTCAAGTAAAATATTGGATATAAAGAATGATAGCAGATATTTTCAGATTCTCTTTACTTTAAGGAGAGTTATTTTAATGTTTTACCAATGATGCTGCTGGCTATAGGTTTTGTGGTAGATGTTTCTGTCAGGTTAAAGGGCCTTGTTTGCATTCCCAATTTCCTATGAGTTTGGTTTATGGATGAATGTAGCATATTAAACTGTTAATGTGGCAAATTGCATCAATAGATTTTCAAGTGTAAAGCCAGTCATACATTCTTTCAATAGCTTAGATTTATCACGGTCTATTTATTTTTACAAATTGCTGGACTGTGTAAAATCTCTCGGGATTTTCATGTCTGTGTTTGTAAGGAAGGTGGCCTTTCCCTTCCCTGTACTGTCCTTGTCTGCTTTGTGCGAAAACAAAGTAGCCTCAGAAAATGAGTCAGAGTGCAGGCCCTCCTATTCTCTGGAATGTTCTGTGTGATATTGGGATAACAGCTCCTTACATGTTTGGTGGAATTCTCCTATAAAGCCATCTGGTCCTGGCATCTTGTGTGCGGTACTATGCAGAGTTGATTTTTAAACTACTGATTACATTTCTTTAATAGTTAAAAATCTATTCAGATTCCTTTTGTTTTTGAGTTTTGCTCATTATGTTTTTAGAGGTAATTATTTATCTCCCTTTGTTTTTGTTGTTGCTATTGTTGCTCTTAGTACTCTCTCATTTTTAGTCTCTATCCATAGTTATGTGCCTTGGTCATTCCTGGGGGGCTTACTGTGCCTCAGTCTTGTCTTTATCTTTCAATCTATTTTGACTGTTTGTCTATTTTATTTGTTACTTCACAGAATGAGCTGCCAGATTTGCTGATCCTCCCTATTTTATATTTGTTTTCTATTTCATCAGTTTTCCCTTTTATTTCTATTGCCTCCTTCCTTCTATATTCTTTGGTTTTACTTAGTTGTTTAAAATTTTATCTCTTCCCAGGTTTGCTGCTTTGCTCATTAAATTTAAGCATTATAAATATTTATTTCCCTCCAAATATTGGTTTAGCTACATTCCAAAAGTTTTAATATATAACGTTTTATCACTCCATTCTAAACATACATACACACACACACGCACACACACACACACACATATATATATACTGAGTGTATATATAAATAAGACATCTATATACACTAAGTGACTTTTAAACTTAACTTCATTATAATCAGACAATCACATCTGTGTAATTACTAATTGTTTGGATAATAAACACTTGCTTTGTGGTTAGGACATAGTTAATTGCCACAAATGTTCCATGCGTGCTTGAAAATAGTGTGTTGTTTTAGCTGGCCTTTAGATCAATCTGTGGATATTCCATAGTTTCCCTCATCCATTGAGTTGTTCACTAGCAATTAACCTCTATCTGAGAGTTCTGTTTTCTGAAGTTCTTGGGCACATCTGCTAAATCCCATTACTGTGAGAATATGCTGAACTACACATGTATCCACACAAAAGTTTCTTTGAGACTGTCTTCTAAAATTAAATTTTTCTACTGAACTCTCATGGGGTATTAACAAAATTCCTCCTCTAAGCCACCCTTCCCTTCCCATCCACCTTCTGGACATTCCTGAACTTTCCATTCCTCTCACACGACACAAAGAATAGTGAGTGGGTTTTCTGCTGGATTGTTTTTTGAAGTTTGGCTGAGAAGAGGGAACTGAGACCCACTGTGAGGTAGAAGATGTGGGAAGATTCCAGAGGCAGAACTGCACTCTTCAAAACATTTCAAGTCAAATGGATAATAAACATCTGGAAAGACTCTTTTCTCTCAAAAATAATGAAAGAGACACAAAATTTTAAAGTAAATTAGCAGTTGATTTAAACAATTAAAACAACGAGATAGCATTTTTCACCTCTTAGATCAGCAAAAAGTGTAAAGTGGTAACATTTGAGGCTTTGCAAGGGTAGAAAACAAGTTAGTAGAACTATAAAAATGTCAAAAGTGTCATAATAAAATAGTCGGCAAAATTCAGTAACTCCCATTCTAGGACATCAGTTCTAAGTGAAAGCTATACTCTCATGCAAGGGGGACGTTATCATTGCCCATCCACAGCCTGTTCTCTTCCGTGCTGGGCACACAAAACAATACAAACCCATCTCCTTTGCAGGTAGATGGCTCCATGGGACTGGCTCAGGCCAGCGGCTGTGAGCGGAAACAGGTTTCACAGGGCGCAAGCACTCGAGGGTGGGTATAAGCCTCTGTGGACTCTGGGTTCCCCCACAGCAGCTCTGGAGTGTGGATTGCAACGCTGAACCATCCTCAGCCTCGTCACAGAGCAGCTGTGTGAAATACAGCTAATAACAAACAACCCGAAAATCTCAGCGGCTTAACTCAAGGGTTTATTCTTGTTCACTTACATGTTCAACAAAGGATGCTTATCACCTTAAGCCTAGATGTTCCTAGCAACTACTCAAAAATTTATATCAGATAAGATTCATCGTAGCATTTCTTATAATAGTGTAATTTTAACAACACCCTAAATGTCAAAAAGTAGGAGATGACCAAATAAATTATGGCCTATGGTATAGCACTGTAAGAAGTATTTTACAACAAATAGAATTGCTGTACTGAAGATCTTTAGCAGCAGTAGAGAAATTCTCGCAATGAAATATTGAGGAAGAAAGTCAGAATATTCAACTATTTGTACAGTATTAGCATATTTTTGTTTCAAATAATTGACATAAACGCAGAGGACAAAATGGAGCGCGAGCAGCACAGGGAGGTGAAGCAACATGAGACCAGGGATCACGGGCTGAAGTGGCCGGCAGGGAGCTTGCAGGGGGAGTGTGGGCGATGAGCGAAGAAATGCTATTTCATATTAATATGGAAAAAGTAAGGAAGGACTATTTCCAAAACCACAAGAGCAGCAAGTGAGAATAAGTAATGACGTGTTATGGAAGGCTGCTTATTGGGCAAGCATACCCATGACTTGTGAAATCATGGTACGGGGCGTTGTGCCAATTTAGTCCTTTATTTTCCTTTGTTTTTACTGACAAAATCCTATTCTTGGGTTACAGACTGGTCGCACATAGTTGAGGGAAAGACATAGAGGTGAGGTGACTATTTAAAGATGCAGGTGGATATCAAAAAGGATTCTCGTGACTTGCTAACCTTACAATCAAGTCCTGAGGTGTGGATTATTAGATATGCCACATAACAGCACAGACAAGTTGAACTTGCCATCCCCAAAGTTTGAAAAATATGCCAAATCTGGACTGTCCAGAAACATTGTGTGTACTTAGGAAGGGTGATGGCTTGCAGAAAAATAGAAATGTTTTGAAATTATCAGGGCCCATTCCAGGAAAAGACAAGCAAGTGAAAGTGAGTTGGCTCAGTGTTTTTTTCATAAATGACCATCAGACTGATCAAAGGACTTTCTTGTGTCTCAGCAACAAATTAAGAGTTCCAGTGATTCCAGCTGTTTCTTTTCTGGGGAAATCCCTAAGGCTAAGGAACACCTCTCTTATCTTTGTGGGTTTTTCCAAAGGTGACCACAGTGAAAGTCCATGCCCCAGCACAGTTTGGGCTGAAATGACTCCCATGTTAACCTTTTCTGGAGTCTATAAAGGCTGTTGTGTGACATCTACAGCTTCTGAATGCCACCAACTGGAAGGTTACTCATGTTCTCTTCCACTGCAGGAGTAACAAGTGATATTCACTGTGAGTGTAAAGTAATTCTAATAATTTTTAAGACAAGGATGACAATGTTTATAAGATAACTCCTTGAGGATATTTGAAAGAGAGTAAGCAAAAGGAATTGAGGAGTATAAGGAGCAGTTGGAATCATTTATTAGCCTCAGGACATTGAAAATTAATAATCAGGAGCACCTGTCATCTGTGACTCATTTGGCAAATTTTTATTTAGTGCTTACTGTGTGCATTGTTTTGACCACTGGGGACAATATGGATCCCATAGTCCTAAAGGCTACCCTCTAACGGGGGATACAAACATTTACAAACTGCAGTGATAGAGGAGGAAGGCCTCAGGGACCCGGTCAGGGAGGCAACCTCGAGTTGAGCCCTCAGGGATAAGCGAGAGAAAACAGAAACTTGGGGAAGTCCAACCAAGGGTACAGCTGAACAAAGTCTGTCCCTGGCTTCTGGAAGAAGCTAATGGGTTGTGGACAGGTTCTTGGGAAATGGGAAGTCAATACTGAAATATCCCTGACAGGCAATACTTCAGGGCTCAGAGCTTTCAAGCCACAGGGCGCTGGGGGGAGACTTGCTTGCCTCACATCTTTCGGATAATTCCTCAAAGAGCAATTGAGTGGCTGGTCCAATCAAGTGCACTAACTTGGTCTGTCGGGAAGCAGGACAGGGTCTGCAGTGGAAAGCTGCCTTAGGAGTAACACCTGAGATGTGGGCGAGCAAGCAAGTTTCTGGAGAAGGAAAGGCTCACAGCATGACGCAGGCTGGCACCTCTGAACGGGAGGGAAAAGAAAAGAGAAGGGTAGGAGAGCCTCACATAATCTTACAGCCCAGGGAAAGCCCTAGCCAGGCCCACAGGAAGCTCCAGCACAAAGAGAGCCTCAGAGAAGTTCTGCATTGGGTAGAGATGACCAGACCCTATTGCCCTGTCATCTTCAGTCTCGGTTGGGACTGCCTGAGAAGAACATGGCCTCAGCTTAAATGTCGCAGGGGAGCCCGAAGGCGCTGCTGCTGAAAGCTGTGGGCTAACTGCATTCCTTACGGCTGCACAGCTCAGTCTTTCTCAGAGGGAGAGCCAAATGGCACTCACCCATGGCAGCCACCCAGGGCCATGTGGCTGCACAGCAGTGGAGATAAGGACAGGCCATCACTTGTAGAATTTGGGGAATGAGTTAATTCAGAAAAAAATTTAATTAAAAAGAATTTAGCGTATGGTCCTTTGGGAGACAATTCTCCATGAGTCTTCCACAGCTCTGCGTGTACCAGGAATGAGGTGCTGACTGCCCTTTCTTGTGGACTATCTTTGTGAAAAGGCTCAGGAAATTTCACCCCAAAACATTGTAACAGAGGGAAAGATGTGAAAAAGGGTAAAATGTGTCTTTAAAACCCCCTCACTCTTTTGGGGAATTAAAACCTGCATTCCTGTCTGAGGCCAGTAGTCCAAGGGGCAGGAGAGTATCTTTTTTCCTTTGTACCACAGGAGATGGTTCCATGGAATCGTCCAGGCGGGGGTCATGAGACTGTCTTCACTGTAGATGGAATGGATCAGAACCATCAACTATAGTTAAACAGCAATAGCCTGAAGCTGAATCCCCGCCCCTTAAAAAGCTCTGCATTTCTGCTTATAGATAGGATGATGGCACTTCAAGACAAGAGTCTCCATCCTCCTCATTTGTTGGCAAATTAATAAACCCCCCTTTCCTTCTCCTCAAACCACTTGTCCTCGTTCTTCTCATGTGGCCTTGGGGACAAGTGCCGAACTTTCTATAGCAATATGATTCCTTGGTATAAAGAATATTTTGAATTAAAGGCCCTTAGAGAGCAACAGGACCTGGAAGGGGCTTTCCCTCTATCCGCATAAACCAGACAGACCCATCAAAAAGAACAATCAACTTCCCTTCCCCTCCCTGTTATCTCAATATATTGCAGGAAAGAAAATCAAGAATGCAACCAGATGTGGCCCAAACAATTTTAAATATAATACCTCTCTCTCAGGTTAATTTTCCAAGAGAATCATTTACAAGTCGATCTGTTTCCCCATTGATTCATCCTCCCTAACAACAATTTATGGCCCCTAAATAGAATTACCTATATTTTTCATCTCCCCTTTCCCTCTAAAAGAAGGATATAAAAATTTCTGGACCCCACTGGGATATTGGGTAACCACTGTGATTCTCCCCAGGTGCACAGTAAATAAACCTCTTTCTCTTAATAATCTGCCTTAATTGCAAGTTGATCTTTCAGCCAACTATCCCCTCACCTCCACATTTATAAGGATTCTGGAAAGAAAAAAAAGAGTGTCTTCCTCTGAAAGGGCATGTTAATTGTTCAGTACAATATCGATAATGCCTCCTTGAAGAACAAAAGGCAGGCATCCTTACAGAAAGTTCAAGTTCCCTAAGCTTGGGCTTCTTCTCCTGTAATGCCACCTGCTGTACATTCAGGCATCACCATACACTCCGCACGTCACCCTGTGAAAACGGGGGCTCAGGAAACCAGCACAAAACTGCAGCCTCTCTGGCTACTGTTACTGCCATCAGTAACAAACTGTCCTTTGTCTCTGCCAACACCCAGAAAATTGTTGCAGGTTAACTCATTAGCTTGCAAGTAGGATAAAATCTCAGAGCCTTCACAGTGCTTGCAAAGTCACACTTACAGGAAGAGACAACATCCTGTATACATGCGAACGTCAGGGCAGAGAGAGCTCAGTAGGCATTTCAGCAACACAGCCAGAGCATAAATGGTGAGAGGAAGCTCCTGTCCCCATGGAGGTAGGTTCCAAGGAGGGGAGGCTGCCTGGCAGGGCCTCTCCCTACCTTCCTGGTTAAAGGCCCCATTTCCCAAGTCACAGTGAGGGAAACACAGGATTTGGGCCACCTTGATAACCTGACTAGAAATAACCAATATTTATTCGATATAGGAATAGCAGAAGTCTGTCACAGGACCTCATCTCTGGAGTTATTTACAGGCTTCACGTGACAACCTAATGAGATAGATCACATTTTAACGCTGTAAAGCTTTGGTCATAAGACACTCTAACATAAAGGTTAACATTTCCCTGGAGGGAATCTGTTGCCTCAGGAACCAGCGGAGCACAGGTGTGCTTGGTAAACACTTCTGGGTACTTTCATCCAGCCCAATTTCCCAAACAGCAGAGGGCAGTGAACCAAAGAGTGCAGCTTCCGTCAGTGCTTAGCTTAGCCTCATGGCCCTTACCTCCCAGCCCTGCCCTGGTATTCCAGAACCCTCCGTTCTCCCTTTTCATCTTCCCAGCCGTTGGACTCAATTCTCTCTGCTCACCCGGGCAGTGGTGGGCCTGACAGTTCAGCCCTGGGGACACTCCGCTGTAGCCCCTCCCGTTGGTTCTGGAGCGATGAAAGGTCTAGAGTTGGTTCTGTGTGTGAAAAACACTTGGCTTTAAGCACTGGTGCATCAAGGATTCCATCGTACAGTTCAGCCTGGCAGGCGCCAAAGCCAGCCCTCCCTCCTCGCAGACGCTGCTGCCCCCGCGGCTTCCCCTTCCCAGCCCAGGACAGGATGGCTTCCGGCTGGCCAGCCACCTGCGGCACATCCCCCTCAGCCTAAGCCTGCCCAGCTCACCTCTCTATTACCAGAAATGGGACCAGAAAGGGGCAAAGCAAGGATATCCATTTAAAAGGCCTCTTCTGTTAGGTGCGTGTCAGGAAGGGTGGCCTCCAGGAGAGATCTGGGAATCTTAGTATCCAGCACTTGGCCCCCAAATCAGAAAAGCAAGTAACAACAATGTTTGCCTAACTCTTAATAATGTGTGATTTCATAGACTTGTTTTTACATAAATACCATATTTTAATTAATTTTTTAATTTTTAGATAACTGTAGACTCACATGCAGTTACTTTTACACACTTCCCCAGTGGTAACATCCTGGTAAAACTATAATACGATTTCGGTAGGGATATTGATATTGATACGATCCACCTAGCATATTCAGGTTTGTCCAGTTGTACATGTACAGGTAGGGGTGTGTGTGTGTGTATTTAGCTCCATACAATTTTCTGACATGTGTAGCTTGATATAGTCACCACCACAATCAAGATACCAAACATTTCCATCACCCCGCATCCTTCCTGTTGCCCTTTTATTGCCACGTTTACCACTCCCCCTCCCCAAATTAATTTAATAACAATTTATTTTAGGAGTAAAAAATGTTGGTGGGAATGTGAAATGGCACATCCACTCTGAAATGTAATTTAGTCATCTCTTGTAACACTAAATATGCAACCCCGTATAACCCAGCAGTTACGTTCTTGAGCATTCATCCCAGAAAAATAAACCCTTATATTCACACACAAACTTGCATATGAGTGATCATGGCAGCTTTATTAGTAATCGTTGAAAACAACCCAGATGTCCTTCAGCAGGCGCATGGTTACACACGTTGTGGCACACCCATGCCACGGAGTGCGACTCAGCAATCAGAAGGACTGAGCTACTGGAACATAAAACCAATTGGATGAATCTCAAAGGAATTAGTCTCAGTGAAAAAAGCCAGTCTCAAAAGGTTACATACTGTATGATCCCATGTATTGTCGTTCTCGAGATGACAGGATTTGGAAAAGGACACAGGCAATTGCAGGTGCTCCCTCTCATGGCCCTGGGGACAGGCTGCCACTGCTGTTGCAGCAGTCAGCTATGAGCCCCTCATGGAGCCTGGGGTCTGCAAGAGCATTTTGTTTACCCTTAGACTGCTTCCTCCAATCACTTAGAAACTGCTTAGTTCAAGTCTACCCTGGGTAAAGACACTCAAGGATGTGCAAAGAAATACAAAATCCAGCTGAGGCAGTTTGTATCATGTGACGAACTTGGATTAAACACGATGGAGCTGGAATTATCTTTCCAGAACCCCCTTTCACATACATGCAGCAGACACTTGGCCTGACCTTCAGGATAAAGGTGGCACATCCCATAGGCTTTCTACCAGCTCCCTGTGCTCAGACTGCCCCCCAACCCCTCCCCCAGCTGCTGCCACTGCCCTGTGGGTTCTGAGCCCTGGAATGACTCCATTCCATGCCCTGCATCGGGCTTCTGTTCTCCCAGTGGGACTCCACCTTGAAAAGCTCATTAGAATGATGACCCCCACTACAGCCAGCAGACCACACAGGATGGGACCCATGGCAGGGAGACTTCTGAGGGCAGGAGGTGTGAATTCTAGGAATCACAGTGGCTGGCATTCCAGTGCAAGGGAGACACGCTCGGGCTGGAAATGAGGAGGGAATAACATATAGAACCTGAGACTTTGTTTTATTCATTCACTCACTCAGCAGACATTCCCTGGGACCTGCTGTGTCCTCATTCATACAAAGTCCTCACCCTCCAGTGACATCAGGAGCCAAAGGTGCTGGACCAGGCTGGCACCAAAGGCCACCACCTTGGGCTTAGACCAACACAATCCCTATAAATCTTTGAACCGTAGCACATGTCATTTTCACCTAGAGCCCCTGCCAAGACACACTTAGAGCATAATTTGCTAGAGTCTCAGGCTCCCCCCACGCAGATGGAATATTTTCAGGGAACTGCGTAGGGGGCTCCAAGGCCAGCCAACAAGTAACACAAACCATATTATCAGCTTGCTGTGAGGTCAAGCAAACCATTAAGAAGCAAAATATATAACAAAGACCATGGAGGTACATGTCAGAAGCGGCCTGGGATATCTTGGTAACAAGAAAGCCCCACAAGTAACGTAACTATGAATGCAGGGCAGAGTAGGGCCAGCATGGCAGGCAGGGAGCCCTGGGAGAGAATAAAGCCTATCGAAGAGCCAAGATGCATGGACAAGGAGGCAGGCACCTGTGCCATAGCTCCGCTCCTGTGTGCTGCCAAACACGCCTGTTGGATTTCCAGAAGATTTGCCCCTTTGATTCTGTGCTGAAAACGCTGCCCCTTGAAGAAATACCTAGAGGATCCAAGTGGCTTTTGTCAGAGAAGGACAAGCCTAAGAACAGAGCAAGTGCAAGAAGACATGCTATGCCCTGTGTGCAGTTAAAGATCAAAGTGGATCAGGGGGCCACAGCCAATAAAAAGATTAAACAAAAGATATGAAAAATCCAATCATGCCTTTGACAACGTGTACTGAGTACTTACCACATGTGGGGCAGTGGGCTCTAGAAAGTGTGGGCCTGTTAACTCATACTCCCTACCCCTTACCCTGCCTTACCTTCACTTGCTCTTACCCAGGGTCTGGTGGTTTCAAGAGAAAACATCATCAGCATTGCAGATCAAGACAAGGTCTTGCTTCTGCTTTGAATGACACTGGGACAAAGAATCCGTATCCAATAATGGGAGGGCGTTTTGTTTCCTGCATC
Source organism: Indri indri (assembly GCA_004363605.1). Lineage (NCBI taxonomy): Eukaryota > Metazoa > Chordata > Mammalia > Primates > Indriidae > Indri > Indri indri. The sequence continues at coordinate 1,539 of RJWJ010011506.1, read as the reverse complement.
ATGGCTCTGGCACAGTGAGTGTCCAGCCCAGGTGTGCAGCCATACCAGGAGAGCATGGTCCAGGGGCCAAAGGTACAAGCTGATGCTCCATCCAGCTGGGGAACATGCACATGACAGGCAGCACATTCCCTGGAACCTGCTGTGTCCTCGCTCACACAAGGCAGGGCTGCAGAGAGCCCAGCTCTGGGATTGATGGGCTTGGAGCAAGACTGTGGCACCTCCAGTGCTTGTGCCTGCCTCGCTGAGCTGTGGTGAGGATTTCAGACTGTGTAAGTGAAGCACCCAGCACCTAGTAGGCCTTTTACAATAGCAGTTACCCACAGGAGTGTGGCAAGAGTAGTGGTGGAAGATTGAGTCTACAAATCTCAACAATGCTCTGCTGGCTGAAAACATGCAAAGTTAAAATGTGGAAGTGGATGTCCTCTCACAGGACCCACGTGGGAACACAAAGACCATGCAGTCCAGATAAAAGAATGGAAGCAAAGCCTCTTCAGCCACGAATTAGTTTTCTTGGGACCAGGGGAAGTGTTTGAAAAAGAGAAAGCCCACAAAAATGCGTGGTCAAATCAACAATGCTAAAGAAAGACAAAGGTGGTTGTTATATAATGATAAAGGGAGCAATTCAACAAGAAGACATAGCAATCCTAAATATATATGCACCCAACACAGGAGCTCCCAGATTCATAAAGCAAATTCTACTAGATCTATGCAAAAAAATAAACAGCAGCAACATAATTTCCAAGGAATTCAACACCCCACTGACAGAGCTGGGAAGATCATTGAAGTATAAAATGCATAAAGAGACACTGTACTTAAATGGGACTCTAGCACAAATGTGCCTGACAGACATTTACAGAACATGCTACCCAAAAACTACTGAATCTACATTCTTCTCAGCAGCACATGAGACATTCTCCAAGATTGATCATATCTTAGGTGACAAAATACATCTCAAAAAATTTGAAAAAATCAAAATCATACCATGTGTCTTCTCAGGCCACAGTGGAATAAAACTAGAAAACAATTCCAAGAGAAATACTCAAATCTACACAAAGTCAGGGAAATTAAACAATCTCCTGCTGAACAATTATTGAGTCAATAATGAAATTAAGATTGAAATCAAAAGATTCCTTGAACTGAATGACAAAGGGGACATAAGTTATTAAAATCTATGGGATTCAGCAAAGGTAGTCCTAAGGGGAAAAATCATAGCCTTAAAATACCTACATCGAACAGACAGAAAGATTACAAATTAACAACCTAATGACACTTCTCAGGGAACTATAAAAAGGAAGAGCAAACCAAACACAAAGCCAGTCAAAAGAAAGAAATAACAAAGGTCAGAGCAGAACTAAATGAAAGGGAAAACAAAAAAGATACAAAGTATCAATGAAACAAAAAGCTGGTTCTTTGAAAAGACAAACAAAATTGATAGATCTCTTGCTAGATTAACGAGAAATAGAAGAGAAAGGACCCAAATAAGCTCAGTCAGAAATGAAAAAGGAGATATTACAACTGATACCACAGAAATACAAAATA
>RJWJ010011505.1:0-44200 GCA_004363605.1 Indri indri | reverse complement strand
TTCTTATACTTGAATCTCTGTTTTCATTATCTTCTTTAGGAAGTGGGGGCTGCCTTGCTGTCCTCAGATCCCTCGGAATGCCACCTTTCCATGGGAGCTCAGCTACCTCCAGACATTATCTTTCTGATGCAGACTGCCCATCCATTTGCCTGTATCTCTGGGGCTTGCTGGTTCCTGTCTTTCCTGTGATTGTGTTCTATGTGTCTGTTACCTTTGCCTGGTTCTTGATCCCAGGTGCAACTGCAAAGTCACCAGTTGCCAGTCACAATATTCGCAGAATGCAGCATGACACCTGCCTAAGTCCATTTCCTCCCACTCTTTCAACAACCACAGCTAGTGTTGGAATTAAGGCTCAGGTTGGGTCCATTCCTAGATTATCCCTGGTTAATATGCCTCCGTGTGTTGTGATTAAAATAAAATTTCTATTAAGTGATCATCCATGTTCTTGGGCTTCTACATCCCATAGCCTAATCCAGGCCACAGTGGTTAGCCACAGGGGCATGGGCAGAATTTCAGCCCCCATGTACCTCCTTGGCTGGGTGTTCTTGTGCAGGACACAGCTCATGCAACTCTATGTGTTGGTCAACAGACTAGTCCTGGGCCTGCTCCTTGGAATCTCAAATAACAGGTCTAAATTGCTTTTCTGCACAAGAATCTCCAATTATTTGGTAGGAGCTGTTCTATTCTCTCTGCAGTTTCTCTTCTTTGGGTTGAATATCTCAGGTTCCTTCAATGATTCCTCTCCACAAATATTTTTAAATCCCTTCACCTTCCTGATGGCTCTCTTTGGAGCATGTTTCCATTTATCTGTATTTTCCTTCAAATCCATTTATCTATATTTTTTCTCAGACAAAGCACGGCACTAGTCCAGCTGGTTTAACCAATGTGGAGTTATAATTTCCCTCGTTCTACAAAATTCTGTGTTTCTTTTAAAGTACCCCAAGACCAAAGAGAGCTGTAACAGGCTGGCAAGAGAGACTCTGAGCTGTACATACCCAGTATTCTAACTTAAAAATGAATAATTATCAAATGAAACAAAACCAAAGTTGTATTTTCTTAAGATCATTTTTTTCAAAAGGAATATGAAGAAAGCTGTGAGGAACTCTGAGAAAGCAAAGGCTTAGCTGATTTTGTGTGACATATTTAATTAGATTAAGGTTTTCAGTAACTTATTTCCTTCCATAAAGCAAATGCAGGTTCACATACATAATTTCAAACTCTTCTCTCAATTCTATGTACACACATATATTTAGCATTCAATTGTTAAAGTAATATGCAATCTATGCCTGTATCAGTTGTAGCAGCGTCAGAGTTTAATTGATTAGAATAATTACATAAAGCCTAGACAGAAAAAAATTTAAACATATTTTGGGAGCAAGTAATTTGAGCTCATGCAGACAAAGGGGAGGTGGTAAAAATGAAGAGGTCTATGTAGTTTTCCATATTAAGGAAGGATATTCTAACCATATCTTGAGTGGTATTGAGAATGTTGATGATAGAGGTTACAAAGTCAGTGTAGTTAGATCATGGCACAGTCTGAATTCTGAAACTGTTTTCATGCTTGTAAATTAACTGACTGATGATGTGGATGTATGGCAGGGATTGAAATGAACTAAAGGGTTTGACTAAAGTGTCGTTTGGAGACAAGCCTATGTGTTTATTAACAAACAGCTGTATCATTTCTTTTGCCTTTTCTTGGAGGGGCGGGGGCTGTGGGTTCAGGCTAAGATCCTCATAGAGGAGGACCAGAGAGAGATGGCTGAAATAAACAGGGGTGAGGGAACTAGAATCAGCAATTCCAAGGGGACATAATAAAGTTGTAAACAGACTCCAGAATCAGACAGACATGGTTTCAATCGTGACTCTGTCATTTTACACTGTGTGACATCTGGCCAAGTTATCTAATTTATCTGAGTCTTAGTATTCCTGTTTATAAAGGGCTTAATAGTAGCTATTTTGAAGCACTTTGGGAATAATTAACATTATATCATGTAAAATTCCCAGGATATAGTATATGTTTAATAAAATGTTTGTTATCTGTCTGTCTACCAGGAGAGTTGACACAGGCACTATGGTTCCAGGAAGTGACTAAAAGGTATAGATCTTTAATTGATAACCCTTCTCTGCAGAAAAGCAGTATTTCTGTTCCCACTGTCTTATATTAAAGATTCCGAGGAGTTAAAAGCAGAGTTAAGTGACTGCTACACACTGATACAGTGACTTGGAATCCCCCTGGACAAGGGATACATATGCATAGAAGACATTATTAGTAATCTCCAGTTGTCAGTTGTAAAGTATGTAGCCAGGAACTAAGTAAATGATATGCCCTAATTTCAACACACTGCTGGCTTTGGAACTGGGGCCAAGTTTTTATGACATGTCTCCAGCTGGCGTCCCAATAGCATTGGTTTTCTGGATGGCAAAACATCCTGTTCAGGATCCCTTATGATCAAAAGAACTCAGCGTAGGGATTAGCTTGTCAAAGAGACAATGCACTGAATCTTACAGAGAGTAGGGTGGCGACAGGACCATTATTATACGACCCTGATAGGTTCAATATTCTGTAGTGAATCTGCTAATTCCACTTAGTTCCTTTAATTATGCTGGATAAAGGAGATTATATCTATGAGGTACTTTGCTTGTTAATTTTCTGTATTTTGGCCACAAATGCCTTTCAAGATACATTTTCATGATGACTTTTAGACATATTCACACTTGAATGACAACTCAGTCTATATGCAGAACATCAAAAAAGAGAGTGACAATACAATGGCTTGGAAAGAACTTGAGGTGCAGATTTGGAGGATTTGGGATTCAGGTCTAGATTTCCACATACAACTTTCAAGTGTCACGGTAAAATTACTTCGGTACTTTAGACTTCAGGTTCTTCATTCTCAAAATGAGGATTATGATATCTACCTCCAAAGATGCTGTAAAGATTAAATGAAGGAATGTCACTAATGTAGTGTAGGCCTGAAAGGTAGAAAGTTCTCAGCAAGTGTTTACTGGATGAAAGACCTGAACTGTTTCTAATGGGGTGGTTCTCCAAGTAGCAGAAACTTTATTAACTGGTAATTAAATCAATGTTCATATATTGACTTGGATGTGAAAAGCTCTATGTAATTTTTACGACTCTAGTTTTTCCATGTCCACGAAATACGTATCAGTTCTTCTGACTGAAGGAAGCAAACATTTGAAACAAAAAAAAATTGAGACTAAACTTTTATTATTCAAAATTCACAAAAGTAAATAAACGAGAAAGAAGTCCAAGCTTAAATTTTCAAATGATGTGTTTTGAAAGTCTGTAGCACTTATATTTCTAAGGGACCCCGTGTGTGTGTGTGCGTGTGTGTGTGTGTGTGTGTGTGTGTGTGTGAAATTAAATTATGTAGTGATGTTATCATTGATAGAAACTAGTGTTTTCAAATAATTCTGCATGGCTTCATAAAATCAAATTCACTTAAGCTTTGGCTACTGCTAATATTTTAATATTTAATAAATGTTACCTTTTGAGAATATCAGATTATTTTGCAAATAACCAGGCTAATACCCCAGGAGAAAAAATGAGATAAAGAAAAGACAAGCGGCTTAACTAAGGCCATGTACTGACCCAGATTTTCTCAGTGAACAAACATTGCTTCTGGGGAAAGCGTTTGGCAGTTTGGAATTAGCATTAAGTTAGTAAGGCTGGTAGAACTTAGTAATTTATTATATATGTGCACTAAGTGGCTTTGTGTCTTGAATAGTACTGATGACCCACTATTACTTTACTGATAATAAAAATAAAAGTAGTAGCATAGAGAGCCAGGGAGCACAAGAGGTAGCATTCACAGAATATAGGTGAGCCCTACATGCACGCTGCATTTCAGATAGATGTAGAGTATAAAGGGCATAGGAATAAAAAAGCACAAGCAAAAGTGAAGTACACAGGAGCATGATATGTTGAGATATAGGAATTTATGACACAGGCAGCAGGGTCTAGATAGTTTTGACATTTAGACATCAAGCTAAGTGTGAGGGGAGGCAGCAATCCCTCTGCAACACCAATAAGAAGGGGATGGATACGGACCGAGATGCAAACTGCTCCTACCAGGGAGCCATTATTCCCTTGGTAGGAGCAAGTAGTGGTCAAAAGAAAGTTCAGAATTTTATTGTTTATTTCCAATATATAATACTTAAAACTACTTGTATGATATAAATTTAAATATTTGGTATTCTCAGCTGTAATTTTTTGTGTTACCCATAGTCAACCACTGTTTTAAAGACTTTTTTGATAAATAAATAAAACACCCTAAAAATTAAAAAAACATGTATTCTAAAGAAATATTTGTGGCCAGCCATGGTGGCTCATGCCTGTAATCCCAGCACTTTGGGATATTGAGTTGGGAGGATTGCTTGAGGCCAGAAGTTCAAGACCAGTCTGGGCAACATAGTGGGACCCCCATCTATACAAAAAATAAAAAGATTAACCAGGCATGGTGGTATGCATCTGTAGTCCCAGCTACATGGGAGGTTGTTGGGGGGAGAATCGCTTGAGCTTGGGAGTTACAGGTTGCAGTGATCCAGTGAACTGTGCCAGCACCACTGCATTTCAGTCTGGGTGACAAAGGGAGACCCTGACTCAAAAAAAATAAAAAATAATAAAATAAAAAATGAGAGAAAGAAACAAAGAAATATTTATTATAGAAATACCTATATCTGGAGAAAACTAATACCTTACTTCATCACTTCATTGCTCAGGTAGAAACTGACCAGTCTTGTTTGGATATACCTACTCCCCCTTACCTACCATGAGCTAGTTTTAAAAACTAGTTTTTATTATCTTTCAGAATGGTTGTCTAGCTCTCTTTGCAGCACCAAATTTTCCTTTTCCTAAGCCCTCTAGAGTCTTTTCAATAAAATGCATTGTGTTTAATAATATATATCTACATATATATGTGCATAGATATAGTACAATCATATGCAGAACCAAGATGTAAATTTTAGGAATGCATTATTGAGAAAAGGCAATTGGATCAGGGAAATACTTATTTCTAAAGCGAGCATGATTTATGATTTATGGTGTTAGGATGGCACATCTTGCCTTCTGAAAAACAGACTTGTTTGACACAGTTTGTGTTCAGCTATCTGGTAACTTGTTTACAAGGATTAAGATGTAAGGGTCTCCAAAAATTGTAGTCTTTATGTGGCTGTATAGTATGGGCAGAAAAACAAGATCAGGAAAAGGCTGATTTTTCCTAGAAGCCTGGGATCATACCTTTTCTATGTTCCCATGTAACACATTTAATGTGTACCTGGTTGCTAAAAAATACATTCTCTACACTTTTCATAGAGTATGTTTATACACACAATATCTACTGAATCAATTAGTCTGTCATAAGCTGCTTCTAGTTTTTAGCCCATGTTTTCCAGAAAATAATATCATTTCTCTTTTTTTGGATATGCTCCTATGAATAACAGAGCAAAGGTATTCAGCTTAAAGAAAAACAAAGAAATGTAATATTTTTAGATGTATAAGAGACAGTGACTAGGTTTATTTTCCTAACCTAATGGAGGGAAAGAACCTCTTGATTATAAGGGTGGTAAAACACTAGAATGAATTTATGAGATATTCTGCAAATTAGAAAAAATGTCTTTTGAAAGTTATTTGCTGAAAGATTTGGAAAATACTAAATATATATATAAAGAAAGAGCAGGAAAACAGTGGCTTCCAAGCACTTTGAAATCATAATTAGAAAGCAAGTCACTTGCTACTGCCCTCCCTGTTCAGTTATTAGTATATTTTCAGTAGATTGAAAACACTGAGTCAACTTCCTTTTTAAATACAGTAAACATGACATTTATTGCCTCCCCACTCGTTCCTCCTTAGAGACTTTGCCCATTCACTCCCTAAGAAATAGCTCTACTTAGCCCATGACAGGACCCTCCCCAATTAGTCCAGATACAGCTGATTGGATCAGGGTGAAACCAACTCAAACTGGACAGGTCCCCCCACCAGGGAATTTAGAATTGGGGCAGAGGACTGGAGTCAGTTACTTGCCTGCGGGGGTTTGGTTTGAAAGTTCATGCAGAGTCTGAGCCAGACTTAGCACCACTGCCAGCCAGAACCACATGCAAGCCTACAGATTTAGTAGGGCTGGGAAGCCACAAGTAGGCTGGGAAGACTGTTTTGCAGTGGCAGGAAAGTGCAGGGAACACAGCCAGGAGAGTAGAAACAAGAAGCTCGAGACCCCACAAGAGATAAGTTACCTGAGTTGGTTTAAAGGAGTTTCTATCCTTGACAGCTGGCGGTGGATGCAGATTTTGCGGGGCCTGAAATATATATTAATATCTTTTGGGGAACCTTTTTTCAGAAGAAGAATTTGCAATGACAATAGAAAATTAGGTACAGGGGCCCATGAAGCTTAAATGAAGGACCCTGAGGCTCAAGCTCTGTTACTTTACTTTCACCTCTGTTTACAATCAAGTGATTTTTGTTGAAGACATCCAAAAACATACTAAAAGGCATCTTTTGTAGTAGGTCAGGAGGAATCTGGACTGAATTTTAAAGGAAAGTTTTTCTAGAGACCTTTAATTAGGGATATTCTGGCGAATTCTTTCTTTTGGTCATTCCATCTCTGGAAGCCTATGTACTCCTGGGGTTCTGAGAGCTGCACTCACAACTCATTCTTTAATTCCCCACATACCTCACTGGTCCTCTTTCTACAATTTTAATTGTGCTAATGGACCTCTGGGAATTTATTTGTGTTTTAAATTAACTTTTAAAGGAATCTCCGATGTTTATTTGGAATTTTGCTAGGTTGGTCTGAATAGTTACAACCACCTGTTTTCTTCTTGAGTCATTATTAATAAAAAGAAAATTCATGAGGCACACGCTGTTTCCCTGTTTGGCTGGACTTCTCCATTCTCATCACGACCTCAAAGGGTTTCAAATTGCCCAGTGGCCACTCTTCTATCCTGTCAGCCTTGGAATACATTAGGAGGCTTGACAGCAGTACTCATGTTGCCATCTAAAAATGTGGGCTCAACCCCAATATACACGGGATACTTTAGATAAAGCTTCCAATTTGTGTAAGTCAATACTAATCTCCATGAAATGGACAAAAAAATACAATCAAAGGGAAAACTACTCAAAGTAGAGTGTGATCTCTTTTCCTTCCCTCCTTCTCCCCAACACACACACTCACACACATGCACAAACACACACATATACACGCAAGAGCCTTAAAAGGACAGGAGTGAGCCAGAAACACATTGGGACCAAGAAAAAACAGAAATAAAGACCATAGGAATCAAATTCATACCCCAAAGTGTATGAAATACAGTAACAGTTTTGAAGGAGGAACTATCCCTGGAATGAATAGATTTTTATAGTGAAAATGGATACTGCTTGATTAAAGTTCTCATAGCAGAAAATGAATAACTGATTCTTTACAAGTCACTGACACTGATAATTAAAAAAGGAAGGAAAAATACGCACTGGGCTGACTAATTTTTTTTTTTTCTGTATTGTACTAAGTGTTTTCCACGAATTGTCTCACATAATCCTCAAAAGAGTTCTGTATTATTACTCCCATTATTTTATGGATGAGGAAACTGAAGCTTAGAAAAGATTAAGTAAGTAAGCCAAAGTCACGCACTGAATAAAGGGTGAAGCCAGCACTCCAATGCCTGTATTCCAGGGCTCGTAAAACTTTTTCTCCCAAAAAAGACTGAGCACTTTGAAAAGTTCCTGTTGAAATGACCGAATTGAAGTAAAGGTTAAGCAGAATTAGAGGTATTTGTTATGTTCTGCTACCTTGCAGGTGAGACTTCAAAGGAAGACAAAATTAGTCAGATAAAGTAAAAATGGGAATAGAGCTGGGGAGTGTAATCACACTTGGGACACTTAACATTAGGAGCCTCATATGATTTGCATTTTTACTGATACCATTTGCATTTGTATCATCGTACTTGTCTCTCTTCTCTCCACTTGGCCTTGGCTTTTTAGGAAAGGACACTGTCTTCCCTTTGGTGTCCTGCCCATGTCTTACACAGAGAAGAAAGTTAATAACTGTTTATTGAGGGAAGAAACAACAAAAGGGGAAAAAGATTTTTTTTGGTAAACAGGATTACATAATGATAAAGAAATAACAGAATATGAGGACAAACAGGTATTTAAAAATCAGGAATAAGTAAAGGAGGCAGGCATAAACATACAAAAAACAGTACAGAGTTTAAATATAAGAAAAATAGAGGAATGAAGGCATCTTAGGAGACGCAAAGATAAAATCACATATTGGAAAAAATGATGTGTGATATAGCCAAATTGCAAAAAAACGAGTAACGTGGGAAAAGTAATGATAAATTATTTGTCAACCATGTCTACACATTGGAGTAAGATTAACTTTTGTTACTTATGTTTAAAAAAATACAATTTATACCAATAGATATTTTAATACCATTGATGGGAATTTTTTCTCACAGCATTATGGAATAAAAGAATATATGTAGTTAAAAAGAAAAGTTAATTATTATTATAGAATTCTATTATAATAAAATGTTATTGTCATAGGAGAGAGGCTTAGAATTTTTTAATGAGGGAGTTACTATGAGTATATAAACATTCTAAATTATAAATTTACATAATATATGGCATAAAGAGGTCTAATCTGAAGAAACATGAAAGCTAGAGAACAACCTTAAAGAAAAAACTTTTTACTTTGAAATACATATAGACTCACAGAAGTTACAAAGCTAGTATTAAGAGCTCTTGTATACCCTTCACACAGCTTCCCACAATGGTAACATAACTTTAGCACTTTGTTAACACTTTAACACTTTGCCAAAACCAAGAAATTGGCATTGGCACAATGCTATTAACTAAGTTATAGAACGTTAGTTGAATTTCACCAGTTTTTATGCTCTTTTGAATGTGTGTGTTTATAACACTATGAAATTTTATTACATGTGTACATTTGTATAACCACCACCACAATCAAGATACAGGACTGGAGAATATCCTGGCAAGGAAGGATCCAATAATAGAGAAATGCTCATAGGAAAGCTATCTTAAGAAAGATAAATAAATGGAATAGAAGACCAGAAGATTTAAAAGAAAAAAATAGAAAATTAAATATAAAGGACAAAAATGTAATAAACTGAAAATATAAATATAGAGGTTGGAGAGCAACAATGTAAAAAAATCATATTTTGAAGGTTAGTACCTTCGGAAGACTTGGAAAAATATAAATATTTTTCTACGATGTCATGTTCCACAATGAGGAAATGGTCAAACTTCCTAAAAATTTACATGTCTCAGAAAAACGGTCTTTCTTTTAAAAAAGAACATGAAGTGACAGAAACATATGATCTCAGTCACTAATTAAATATTATATATGATTAATATATTTAGCACTACACTATGGCCTTTATGTCAATATCTTTTCTAATGATGTATTTATGAATACATGGAATAAAAATGACCAAAAGCCAAGAATGGGCCAAAGAATGTCAGTTTTATCTTTGAGATAGGAAAAAAAAAATCTGTAAGGTTTTCTTTTTTAATTTTTTTTTACACCAAAGAATTTATGGTTTGGAGGCCGTTGGTGGTAAAGGCAGGTATGAAAAGGAAACTGGAGTAATAAAAAAGAAAAATGTAAATGTTGATTTTAAGACTGTTCCTTTGTAAATATATTTGATGGCTAAATATATTTTTCAACTTCAGAACTTGGGAGTCTTAGAGATTAGCTCTTTTTTTGTCAAGAGAAAGGCTATTTTCAGACTTTATGATAATGAATGATTCTGTGTGCTTCATATATACATGTACATACATATTATGTGGGTCTGTGATGTTTTCTCTTTCTTTGAAAAGAGACAAAGAGGACAGAAATTCTGTAAAATAGGAAAAAAATCACCAAATTTGGACGAACAATGGTAGTTCTCTCCAGGAATGGAATTCTCTCAGTTTTACCAAAAGTTTGCACCCGTCTAGAGAAAGAAGTTGAATGTCCTTATTGAGAAAAGATGGTTCAAACCCATCAATCTTAACTATGCCTTTTGAAGGCGAAGAACTTATCCACGAGAAATGACTTTGTATAATGGCTGTTATGCATTTTAAAAGCACAGAGAACTTCATGATGGCTGCCTCCCTAGCAACACTGCCACGCATATATTTTAGGAGAAATAGAGAAACAGGCTTAGTATCTGCAAAACTTTTCTCTATATTTATAAATGCATTTTTTCAAAGTACAAAAGTATTTTAAAGTTAAATGCCATGGGAAAAATTTAGAATAAGTTTATTCTAAGATATACTCCATATACAGTACTACTAGCTATGATTCAGCTCAAATTCTACTTTCTCCGATGACTTCTCCCAACCTCTTAAGCCCTTACTATTTGCTCTCCTTTTTGATCCATACCATTTTTCACTTAACTGTATTTTTCTTACTCACTGCTGAGGAATGCAAGCTCTACGGGGGAGAGTTCTTTGTGCATTTTGTTTTCTTATGAATCCCAAGAGTTTGTCCAATGCTTAGTACATAGTAGGCATTCAAGAAATGTTTATTGAGTAATAATGAATATGTTTTTATTCTCCAATGAAGTTGCAAACTCTCTGAGAGTGGTGTCCATGCCATGTACTTGGGTATCCTCTCCTGTATACATAGTGGGTTATGAGTAATAATTGTTAATAATAAGGTTGAGTTCTGTAACACATACTGAGAGAATTCCCATTATTTCAAGTCACAAGTTAGTGTTGTGGGTCAACAAAGCCACCATTGTTTTCTCTCCCCTGAATTGTAAATGTGCAATAAACACAAGTTATTTCACTGGATAGATGCTCATTTGCACTGTAAGATCTTTTAATTTTATGCTTAATACCAAAGACAGAATATCAAGGTCAGCATTGAACCAATTGCAAAGGCTTCGTCTTGTAAACTTGTATGTAAACTGTCCTTCTTGTAGAAGATACCAACATTAGAAGTAGACTCCCAGTCTTTGCTTTGTACAGTAGTGTGCAAAAATGACTGCAAACTGAAACTGTGCAAAGTGATCTTAATAATCAATGGGAAAAATTATGACTGATCCATGACCTTGAAAAAAATTTTTTTAAAAAAACATTAAAGATTCTCTCATCGTCAGTTATAAATATATAAAGAAGTGAAAAAAAGTAAAATGAATATTTGTTTAGTATACCATAACTTTAAACATTAGAAACATTGAGAAAAAAGTGCTTTATTTCTTTAAGAATAGTTTGAATAGTGCTTGCTTTCTTTTCTGGTCATATAACGTACTGTTGGGCAAGGCAGTAATGCCCAGCTTGTCACCCCCTACATGGCCATGTAAGAGTGGCTTTGGGCCCAGAAGTTTTCCTTACTGGGAGATAAAGAGTCCTCAGAGCCGGTGCTGGGCTTGTCGCCTTGTGAGGGAGTATCTTTCCCCATTCCAGGCCTGATTTATACTCCGTTGTTCTGCTTAAGCATGGCCCTCAGGCACGTCCCCAGCTCTCTGCACTTCAGACTCCACGGGTGGGGCGGTCGGGGCTGGGGTCCTTCTACTGCAACACAAAGTAGGGTGTATGCAGCTATATTGCCGGAGTGGATCCGCTGGCCACGGGGGCCACCACAATGCTGGGGGCTGGATCTTGTACATTCTCCCTCTTCTCTTGCTGTACCAGTTGAGCCTGCTGTGCGTGCTATCTGTTCTCAGTGACCTCGAACCACACACTGGTCTCTTTCCTGGGAGGCACTTATCTGTCCTCTAAACTACGCCAGACAGATTGGCTAGTGAATGATGAAACATTCGTGATATGGAACAAGCATTTTTTTCTATGACTTGGAAAATTGTCATACTCCTAAGTTTGGATTCGCTTCCAACATTTTGTCCTTCATACTCTGCTGACATGAAATCTCTCTGAGAGTTCCATTCATGTGAAATTTTTTTTGTTAATGTCACTTTTTCTGGGACATCGTCATTCTTTTCATTGTAACCATTTTCACCACGTAGGTCAATAGGTTCACCTTCACCAAGTTTCTCTGGCTGAAGATCTAGAGTCTACTGAATAGTGACAGTGTGACCACTCCCACCATTAGCTATTTCTTCCATTGATGGGTTTCATTCAAATTTTACTCTTGGCATTATTACTTTTTGTTTCTTTGCTGCATTTTCATTTTTGTTGGACAAGCTCCTCTTTGGATTATCCAGTTTTGTAAGATATCACGTGGTTTACCACTGGGAGACAAGGAAACAATAAAACTGTACTCTTTGCTGCCTGTGCATGAACTGAATAACAGATCAGCAGTGACCAGTCATTGATGGCCTTGGAGGAAGTGCAATAATTGGCCACTGATTAGGTGAATCTGTTATTTACATATTGATTATTGAACTGAAGAACTGGCAGTGAAGTTTGTGCTTTTTACAGTTATTCACAGCTAATATCCTAGCCTACTTTTTGGAATCTACTGTTACTTAATTGAACATTGGGTAACTGAAATTTGTGTATATTGGAATTGTGCAAAGTGAAAATTATCTGTACACATTAATATTAAAAGTTTCTATGAGAAACTTTTGGAAAATCAGTTTAACTCAAGGAAAGCATGAACTAGAATCAAAAGAATACTCATCAATCAGATTTACTTAATTAGCATACAAATATTTCTACATCATTAGATGAGTTTTAAAAAGATTATTTATTGGTTATGTTTGGCACTATATATTCAAATTTAATGTATTTTCTTGTTCTGTGACTGTTGACAAATTTCCATCACTAGGCTAATATTTTTATGAAGATTCAATATGAGGAGGTATCACCAAGAAAACAGTTCATATCATGTTTCCTTTTCCCAACTTCTCTATCATGCTGAAAACATCTTCATTTAAACACACACACACACACACACACACACACACACACACACACACGTTGCTGTCAAGGATTTGGTAAAATTATAATTGGCCCACTTGTATTATTAAATTCTTACCAAATCATACATTTCCCAACTATGAAATAAACCCTTAACTAAGAGACTAAAATTCATGCAGGGAATCTTTGAACCTTTTAAGGCAAGAGGCTTCCCCAAATAATACCACTGTTAACCTCAAGATAATTGCAATAAAACATTGGGCAAGGAAATACATGCCAGGTAGATTGTAATCTAAACCAGTCTCATGTGTGTTGACTTCCTAGAAGGCCTCTATTCAGAATGCTTGAAGAAGTTGAGAAAAAAGTCAATGACAAAAACAACAGAATCACTAACAGAACAGAGCCAAAATAGAAACACCATTTGTATGCAGCTGTGCCTAATAAGGATATTTTAAAATGTTCATTGAAAATTTACATAGTAAGAGTGTATACTTTCCTCAATTCACAGGGAACAAAACCTCTCATTTTTGCTTCTTTTGAAAGGTATGGATATAAATTACAATGGTTTTACACAGGATCCCATATTCCTGTCTATGTTAGTATTGTCTGACTTCTTTGTTAATTAAGTCAAGATAAATTCAGATATACTAACAAATTGAGGAAACATTTTTAGTTAAGGTTTTCAGAAAAAAAGCCTTTAGCTAAAATCTAATTTAAAATCTCATCTATACCAGAGGGTGAAATCTGCATGGTGAATTTTACATCTCAGCTGATAGCACTCATTATTTCTACAGCTTAATATGCTTCTGACTCAAAAACTACTCACTTCCAAGCCCTGGGTTTCCATAATAGTGCTTCCCCCACCCCAGCCTAATACTAGCCAAAATTTCACCTGAGTGCCTTTTCAAACCACATTAAACCATATGAACATCATTTCCTTGGTGTCTTATCAGAATAACTGAAAATACTTGACCAAACTGAATGAAATTTTTGGATTCTAGCTTTGTCTACAAATGTAATGGATTGTGGTGTATAAAATTAAGATCTACCCTCATCTTGGACTTCCAAGTATTGAAAAAAAAGACCTACTTATTTCTGCTTAAATTATATTTTGTGCATGTAAGTATATATAGACTGATATAGACAGAAACATAGGTTGATTACCTTTATTTGCATTGCCATTTATTTTAAAAATTACTTCTTTTAACTCAGCATTTTAGTTAAATAATGCATTTAATGTAAGTAACTGAGACTTGATGAGCATCTTTTTAAGTATCCAGTTAATTTTAATCAGGGTTTTCATGTTCCTTAAAAATAAACTTTTAAACTCCGAGTAGTTTTAACTTACTCTGTTTAAAATGCTAGAACTAAAAAAAAAAAAAAAAATGCTAGAACTGATACAAAAAAAATTTGCTCTACTATGGCATAGTTTCTTATCTTCCTATCAAAAGCATTAACTTAATTTGAATGTTTAATACTGGTGAGGCTTCGTGAGAACATAATAATTTGCACTGGGTGAGGCTGTTTCTTTGGATTTTTTTTTTTTTCAGACTATTACAGGGGTACAAACATTTTGGTTACACATATTGCCTTTGAACCACCTGAGTCAGAGCTATAACCATGTCCATCCCCCAGAAAGTGTGCACCGTACCCATTAGGTGTGCATTTACCCATCCCCTTCTCCCACCCCTCCTGACCAACATTCGACGGATGTTACTTCCATATGTGCACATAATTGTTGATCAATTAGTGCCAGTTTAATGGTGAGTACATGTGGCGCTTTTTTTCCATTCTTGTGGTACTTCACTTTGAAGAATGGGCTCTCGCTCCATCCAGGATAATACAAGAGGTATTAGTTCACCATTGTTTTTTATGGCTGAGTATTACATTGTTTCTTTTCTAATGTGCGATAATTGATAATGAAACAATAGCCATTGATGAGTGAATGCTTATGTCGCATTTCCTGTTCCTTTGAATGAAGGAAGAGTATCATTATCCATGGTACAAAATGTCAATATCAAGAGCCATTTTCTCAGTGAGGCCAGGGACACTGAAAATGATAATTATGCCTTTTCTTCCACAAGGCCATGTAATTAAAATAGAAAAATTGTGAACTCATAAATGACACTTCTCAACCAGCATGATAAAATTAATCTACTTGCTCTGATCACCCATATATCATGGTGTGTGTGTGTGTGTGTGTGTGTGTGTGTGTGTGTGTGTAATGAGAGAGGGAATGGGAGAGTTTGTTACCAACTTAGCAAGTCATTTAGATATGATTTCTTCATGTTTTGACATTATAAAAAAATGAATAGAAAATATAGCACCTCAAAGGACTAAAGTATAAAAAAAGAATCCTTTAACCAAATACTCACACTTATTCCTTCTTTCAAGAATTAACGATGGACATTGTGAACTTTTTTGGATTACTTAAAAAAACTATGGCAGAATTTTATAGTAATATTGTGGGTTTTTTTTTTTACTAAATGAACATGTTAATAGGAAAAAGAAATATTGTCATCAGTTAAAGCTATGTAATCTGCTAACCATTTTGCCACCATAGATAACACTCTGATCATTCCATATTTACTGTTGTTTAAATATGTGTTAAAGTGTGATTATTTTATATGTAACATCAGTTTAATTTGAATTTCAATGAAAACATATTATAAAGAAATGATTTATTCACATTCACACACCTTTTCCCCCTTTTTTTCTATCTTTACTAGTTGAGACAAGCATGCTTTTCTACTAAGTTGTAAAGACCTGTCTTATATTCTAGGAGAAATCACTTAAGATCCCAATTTAAATCTCGAAGGTAATGCTGCATGCAGATTTTTAAAAAAGCATTCTCATGGTATTTCCATTTATTGGGTCATTGAAACTTCATTGTGCAGACACTTCACCACAAAGTAGGCATTGCCATGGTTTGGTTCATTGTGGCCTCTGTCAGAAGTGTTTTATACAAAAAGACAAATTGATTCCATCCAAAAGGTGTGCAGTAAGTCATAAATATAGCTTTACTTTAAGGTTTCAGTATATATGTTAATAACTCAACTCTATCTTTCTCTAAATGTTTACAAGAAACATGATAAAATATGCTATAAAATAAAGATGAATGGAAACTGAACTGTGAAGACTTGGAGGTATTGCTGGACAGGCACTGATGATGAATTACTTTGGTGACTCACATTTAAACTGAGGGTCCTCCCCATTCCCAAGGTTGCTCCGCTTACCTTCCCTGGATGTTGACTGAGCTTCACTTCTGCTCTTGGACACAAGGGCAAGCTGTTCAACCTGGCTGCCCATCAGCAAGGGCTGCCCTATAGAAGGCTGCAAAAGCTATTTGCCAACCTACACTCAAAGTGAAATTTTCAATGTTGCCTAAGATCCCACCTGAAGTTCAAGTTTAGAAAGAGGGCTTAGAATCACAAAATCTCAAAGTACTTTTTTTACAGAATATAAGAGAAATGCAAAGTTGATTGGAATATAAAATATTGTACTTTCCTCATTTTAAAGTCTATCAGAAGGAAAAGGATAAATTGATATAAAGAATTGACAGAATTATTTACCCAATAATTTAGTTAGTCAGCAAGTCAGAGGTGTGCTACTAATTGTTTAACAACCAACTCTCCAAGAGACAAACCAACTTCCCCTAATCTATAGCATTTGCTGATGTCCCTGGTGTAAATATTCCTACCATGGCTGATTTCAAGCTTCCAATGAGATGTCACTGAATGCAAAGTTGGAAAGAGATGCACAGTAGCTCACTATTATATAATATTCCCATCATGTAGATGCAGTACATAACTTCAAGAAAACAGATAATGAAATGATTAGGAAGTGATGAATTTTGAGCATTTATTTTGTTTTTCATGTAACTTATTGCAAGTTTATATAATTAATAATTTAATAATGTGTGGGTTTAACAACTGGCTCACAAAATTCCTGAAAATTTAACACCCAGCTAAAATAAATAAATGGGACTTGATCAAATTAAAAAGCTTCTGCACAGCCAAAGAAACTGTCACAAGAGCAAACCGACAACCTACAGAATGGGAGAAAATTTTTGCATGCTACAAATCTGATAAAGGGCTGATAACTAGAATCTACTTAGAACTCAGGAAAATCAACAAGAAAAAGTCAAACAATCCTATCAAAAAGTGGGCAAAGGGCATGAACAGAAACTTTTCAAAAGAAGACAGAATAATGGCCCCAAAACATATGAAAAAATGTTCAACATCTCTAATCATCAGGGAAATGCAAATCAAAACCACAATGAGATATCACTTATCTCCAGTGAGACTGGCCTTTATCAGAAAGTCCGAAAACAATAAATGTTGGCGTGGATGCGGAGAGATAGGAACACTCATACACTGCTGGTGGGACTGCAAACTAGTGCAACCTCTGTGGAAAGCAATATGGAGATACCTTAAAGAGATACAAGTAGAATTACCATTTGATCCAGCAATCCCACTACTGGGCATCTACCCCAAAGAACAAAAGTCGCTCTATGAAAAAGACACCTGCACCCGAATGTTTATAGCAGCACGATTCACAATTGCAAAGATGTGGAAACAAACCAAGTGTCCATCAATACATGAATGGATTAATAAAATGTGGTATATGTATACCATGGAGTACTATTCAGCTTTAATAAACAATGGTGATATAGCACCTCTTGTATACTCCTGGATAGAGCTGGAACGCATTCTACTAAGTGAAGTATCCCAAGAACGGAAAAACAAGCACCACATGTACTCACCATCAAATTGGTATTAACTGATCAACACATAAGTGTACATATAAGAATAATATCTATTGGATGTTGGGCAGGGGGGAAGAGGGAGGGGGAGGGGAGGAGGGGACAGGTATATGCATACACAAAGAGTGCAATGTGCACCATCTGAGAGATGGACATGCTTGAAACTCGGACTCAGGGGGGAGGGGGGGTAAGGGCAACATACGTAACCTAAACATCTGTACCCCCATAATATGCTGAAATAAAAAAAAAAAAGGAAAAAAAAAATTTAACATCCAGCTCTCACAAGCTGGTGTGAGTCACTTCCAGCACACCACTGGGATAAGTAGACTTTCATGTTTTCATAAATATAATGAAATATGTGCTACTTACTCATGCTTAAATTGTTGTGTTCTCTTCAATATTGTTAAAGAGTTCATTTTAAATATTATTAGGAAGGCCATAGTGAAGCTTGCTGTTTATATAATAATCAGTCTTACTGAAGAAAAATGACAATAGGAAGAGCTAGTTTATTATCTACTAATATTATATCTACGTGTATTTATCTATGGAAAAAATATCTCCATTTTTATCTATCTATATATTATCTATCTCTATTGATCTAGATTAATATGGTGAAATTTATCTGTATCAATCTACCTATGAATACATATAACTGTTTTTGAAAAAAAATCTCAATTATTTTCAAGAAAAACAACTCTGCAAAACGTAATTTTACAAAACTAATCATAATTACTCTTAATGTTATTAATAAGGATAGATAATTTTAAAAAGCATTAATTTAACCCTGAAGTGTTTATAGAATAACTTAGGTTTTATGTAAATGACTGTAGAGGATAGAAAGAAGTTGGTGGGACTAAAATTGATGGAATATATCAAAATGGAAATGAACTATAATCTACCTTCGGTAGGATTTTGTATTTTGCCTTGTGCATGCTTATTTCTTCAGAAAGTATTATTTTCAGTAAATTAATTGCAAGAAGTGACTATAATAGTTTAGGTATTAAAAAAACATATGAGAATAAAGCTCTACCCAGAAATGTATGACATGTTGTGAAATTGATGGACCAGTAGCGAGGCTTGTTTAGATCAGAGGACTCTTTGTTGAGTTGGTCCCAGATTAACAGCTGGAGATAAGCTTAGTTCCTGACTGCTGAGTGCTAATTAATACCAATAACTGCTGACACACATTATAAGGGACACAAAATTGTATTTTGCAGAAAGTATCATTGAACTAATAATTTCAGATGTATGTTGACAAGTTTAAATAGTAGAGGTTTTTGGAAACTTACAAAATAAATTTATAAACTATTTGGTGAATCCATTAAAACTCTTCATATGAATTGCTTTCTAATGTTTGAACTACTTGAAAAGGTGATAACAACAACATCCTTAATCTGATAACACATCGTGTTAATGTGATGATTTCTTAAATTGTTTTGAAATTGGATAGAACTTTAGAAATTATTCCCTTTGCTTATATATGAACCAGCTTTGAAGCAATCAATTACTTTTGGGTTTTGAATATCTTTGCAAGAATCTTCCTCAATACAAGGAATATTTGTTAGTCAAGAAGCAAGTTCTTTCTCTCTCTTTTTATGTATAATAATCACCAAGATTTGAGGTACTTCATCCCAGAGATGAAAGGGATTAGGAGACATTTAGTTCATGTAAAATATAATTTGATCTTCATATCCTTGTCTTCCACTGGGCCATGAGTCAGGGACACATATTAATAATGGACCTACCAGCTATCTCAGAATCACACAGCCTCAGGCAGGTAGCACCCAACCAAAAAAACCTGGGTTTTTAGAGAAGCTCCAGGCTATGGCTATGACCTGGAAAGGCAGCATTCTTTCATGTTTACATAACACATTCATCTGAGAAGTTCTTGTACTTCACAAATATTCACTTGTCAATTTTCACAGCATTTTCAGGAACTAGGTAAGTGTCAAAGATTATTTCCACAGGAGAGTTGGAGGCAAGAGTCATACAGGAGATGTATCTGCCAGAAGTCACAGTGAAACTTATGGAATCCTTATGCTGTGCATATAGTAGGTTCTCAATAAATACCATTTAATGGATCTGAATCAGAGCCTGAGCTAAGGAGCCACAGCTCTGCCTCCCCTTTACATAGAAAGCAAACCTCGAGCAACTCAAAAATAAATGTCATTCTAGATCGTGCCAACTGTGCAAGCCATCTCAGATAAGTAAACTATAATACTATAGATCCAAACTCAAGTCCAGACATTGACTCATATTTCGTTTAGGCTGTACAGTAATTCTGTTCTCCCTGCAATTGGCTGATCTAAGACGGATCCGCCCTTATATTATTACCTGACAAAAACTTCCCTAGAACACATACATGCTTCTAAGTAAATATTTTCTTCCTTGGGTTAAAAAACCCCTAATGTTATAAAATTTCTTGTCTTAAAAAAGTCATAAATTGATTAAGCTTACAAGAAGGAAATGAGCAAAAGTTGACATCTTCAAAAACATACTCAGTAGACCAATATATTTAGATAAGGAGTATGTGTGATGCAGAAAAATGTTTTGAAATGTTAGAGTGTTTAAGATTTATTTCTGAGTATTTATTATAAATTCTCCTTGTTCCTAATTTAAAAGCAATCAAGTTTAACCTTTGATATTTCTGTGGAGTGCCAAATAAAAACATCTCAATATAACAATAAACTTGATTTGACCTAAAAGAAAAAAAATAAATTCCAAGAAGCTGGAGCCTCCAGGGCCATTTGTGAATTACTGGAAATAAATCTACTATAGAGTGGGGAGAGAGAAGGTTCATGAGTGGGGAATGAAGACATGACAGGATGGATGGTTCAAAGACTCCCATTGCTGATGCAACACTCTTGAAGAGGACTTCTCTCTCCACAAACAGGGAAGGCTACATAGAAAGAAACATAGGTGCACTGCTAAAGTTTCAAATTGCTGGAATCATTTAGCCCACTCTACTTGCCCCCTTTCCCTTGAATCTATTTGATGGGTATTTATTTAGTAGGTACTTAGCCTCATCATCAATTTTTCACATGTCAACGTGGAGCCTCATGGCACTAGTTTATGACTCACCTGTATCTCTCAGATCTGCTGAAGGACAGTGCCTTTTGAGGAATCAGAAATATCTGCCTTCATCTTCCTATGCATTTTAACAGCATTGATCTTGGATCATTGCATTGGTTCTCCTTCATTTACTTGAATATTTAATAATTGCTTTGGGGACACTTAGATTTAATAATTAAAATTTCAAATTCTGTTGGATATATGTCTAGTTAAATTGGCCTGCCCCTCCTTTTTTTTGTTCTTTGAATCAATAAATACACAGTTGGCTGTTTTACAGTGGAGCAGATTCATACAGATATATTTAACCTTGTCTATCAGATAGCTAAAGCCTCAAATGATGTTTTTATAAGTTGACTGCCAGTCATTTCCCATTTGGGTTAGTTTAGACTTTTAGGGATGGGTAAAGTTATTTGAGTTACAAAGGCAGGTCAGAATTCCCCTCTCTTCATTCCAAATTGCACAAGAAAACTTTAATTTTAATCTTGTTAACTAAGTACATTTGTTATTAATGAATCAGCATTAGTCAATGTTAATGTTTGTCAACGTTACATTCTTGTCAAGGGTAAACTTTACCAGTATTAAAAGGCTGTCATGAGAGTTCATCATGAAGATATTACATGAGGAGGATATTGCTGGGCTTTCAAGTGTGTAGCAATACCATCCTTGCCTCTTCTGGGACATGGACTAGACTAGTTCCAGATATTTCCTTTGAAACTTGATGGTTTTTGTTGGGGGTTGCCTTTTCCAGCTTTTCTGGATATAATGACAGAAATTCAAGGTTCTCTTCAGATATTCCCTGTTTGTGATATATTATTCTGATTATACCATCAAGTTTAATGTGAGCTTCTAAGCTATTTGGTTTTCCCTAAGAAAGATGCCAACATCATTCTGGAGTTTCAGAGGTGGTTTGGTTTGAAAGTCTCCATCAAAAGAAGTGTGTGCAAGGCCGAGGCGGGCGGATTGTTTGGGCTCAGGAGTTCTAAACCAGCCTGAGCAAGAGAGAGACCCCGTCTCTACTAAAATAGAAAGAAATTAATCGGACAACTAAAAATATATAGAAAAAATTAGCCAGGCATGGTGGCGCATGCCTGTAGTCCCAGCTACTCAGGAGGCTGAGGCAGGAGGATCGCTTGAGCCCAGGAGTCTGAGGTTGCTGTGAGCTAGGCTGACTCCACAGCACTCTAGCCCAGACAACACAGTGAGACTCTGTCTCAAAAAAAAAAAAAAAAAAAAAAAAAAGAAGTGTGTGCAGTGTGCAGAGGATAGAAACTTTCCTCTGTGGCAGAGTTAGGCTGCTTTTTCCTTTTGTGAAAGTTTCTTGGTATAATGCAAATATAAGTGGTTGGCCATAAACATAATGGTAAGCTGCCATTAGCTAGGCCTTTCCTGACATCAAGCACAGAACAAGAATTGAAATGCTGGGGATGGGGGAAAGCTCACTGGGAGAGGAAATAGAGACTGAAAACGGACCTAATAGGGGTTCAAAAGACAAAGTTTTGACTTTCATGCTTTGCCTAAGGCCAATTCTCAATAAAAATGTAACAAAATATCATATGTAACCCATAAATATGTACAAATATTATGTATCAATAAACAAAAGAATTCAGTTTTCTGCAGTGAGGTATAGTGTTCCATACATGATGACTAGGCCAAGTTTGTTAATTGCTCAGATTTTCTACATACTTACAGCATTGTATCTGTTTTGTTTCTCAGAAACTGATAAGGAAACATTAAAATTTCATAATATTAAAAAAAATACTTTTCCACTTCTGGTAAATTGCTGTTGACCACACTTTTATCATCACCACCACCATTAAAAGACGTTTTTGTAGGGCAAGAGATTTTTTCCAGAGGTGTCAACCTTACAACATTCTAGAGGAAAAAAATCAGTAGTGATCTTCCTTACTTTTTATTCCATCCCTTATTTTCTAGCATATAACATGGAGCAAGGCACAGGTTTTCATACATGGGTTTTAAAGGAATAAGGCCAGTTTTTGGGTATTCTAAATAATTTATTTATCCGAAAAATAGGATACTCATCAGAGCTTTCAATTTAATGGACCACATATGTACAGTACTTTATTACCCAAAACATTTTTGGAATTGATTAAAATAATTTACAATAGAACCTTGTGAATACTTTGACAGTGAGCACATTTTTAGCTTTTGAGGGTAGATTGGGCTCTTTTTACAGCTGAATGTCATTCAGAGCCACCTTTGGTGAGAAAGGTACATAATCAGCCAGGGTAATCCCCTTTGGTTTTAAAAAAAGTGGTGGGACTATAAAGCCATTAGGCTAAATTGTCTAAGATTACAGTTTATAAATTGGTTCTAAACTCAGTTCTCAAGAATAACCCACAATTGTTTTGACAAATGGTGGTGACATTAGTATAATAAGATGAAAGTGTCCCAAATGACCTATTCGGAAATTATATACATATAAAACCAATGTGATGCATTTGTTTAAAAATAAGTCTCATTGTTTTATATCATATTCTGTTACAGTTTAATGGTTTTCTCTAAGATGGAGTAGTATTCATTGATTCATGTGCTCATTTAACAAAGATTCACTCATTAACACAGTGTTAATGTTAATAGAGGGACTGGTTGAACACAAATCCAATTTACTGTTTTCCCCCCTACAGGATACCTAATCTTTGTGGCCCTTAGTCTCCTCATCTGAGTAGAATGGCTATAATATTAGTGTTGGGGGGGCTTTATTGATTGAAAGCATGCATTGCCTGGTGCCCACAGAAATAACTCTACAAAAGTCAGCTGTCAACAAAGTTCAACTGACAGCCCATTTTATGCCACTCACTGTGCTGACAAAATTCCTGATCTGGGATTAGATTGAATCATAAAAATAATAACTTCAATAAATTCAAATAAAAATAACAGTGAAATAAACACATTAGCATGCTTATTTATTTAAAATTACTTGCACATAAAATCCAAAACACATTCACAGAAGATTTATCTAGGTAACTGCACCAGTGACCGTAATATGACTTGTTATGACAACAGTAGCTAGATGACTGTTATTTTAAATTCATATATGCTAATGGCTCTGACATTCCTCATTAAAGCGACTGATGTTTCAATTTGTAAGCTTTTAGCATTTAAAGTGCAAAAAGCATATTACCTTAATATAACAATATTTGAAGTCTGAGCTGTATAGAAATAGTCTGCATAAAACTCTGTTCCTATTCTTTTGGAAATGTGACACATCCATTGAGATTAAGTAGTATTTGGATCAAGTTGTAAGTGAGCTGGTGTGTTAATAAGACCTCTTCTGGCGTTTCTGATAGCTGAATTCCACAGTCAGAATCCGAATCTGACCCATGGGTTGGTGATCCTCCGCCTTGATGTTCACTAGAATAAGGTTCTGGAGATTCATCTGCTAGTCAGAAATGCCCAATGTGTACAGTCATTCTTTTCACTTGTATTTGTTTACACACTCACTGTATTTACTCTGCCTATAAACCGTGCACTTCAGCTTCTCATTAAGTGGACAATATTAGAAGTACCCTTTTGTTTAAGAGGATGTTAAAGAATAATAAAGCCTTTCCATAAGGTTTTCCAAACAATAGTTTGAGTTTAAGATGGATCCCACCAAAGGTATGATTTCCCAGTTATTTTGGCAGTAGCAATTACAGTTTCTTGGACTTAAATGCTTAATTAGGAGCCTTTGGAAAGTTTCGTGTCAAGCTAAAAATATTTCTAATGTACACTTTCTGCTTACTCAAAGCTGCATGGAGCTGTAATTTACAAAGGAAACTTGTTTCCTTAATTGTTGTGTCAGTCAGCGAAAGCACAGGGAGCAGGCACAGAATAATCCCTTTATATTTAGCTGTGTCAGTGGCCATTAAATGTCACAACCTTCATGTAATTTAGGGAAAGGTTAGGGATACCATTTCTATAGGATTGATTACTTTACGATTTGTTTTATTTTTTAACATTATGTACTTTGTGGGATTTTTATGGAGGACTTTTATTTCCATCAGTATAATTTAGCTTTTATGCAATACTTGAAGGGGAAGACTTGAGTCAGGTTTATTGGTTCATTCCCATGTTTTTGTATTATAGTTAGCCATAAAAGAAAGTTAGATTAATACAAAATACAGATACACACTGTTTGAATTACAGTGGTTTATTATAATTCTACTATTTTTACATTGTCTTCAGTTACTGAAGAATATGTTTCATTATAGAATAGATCTAGAGATGAATAAACTGAAGAAAAGTGCACATTTTCAGGATGACTCATCTATTTACCAAATGTGATGAGAGAAAAGGAGAAAAACAAAGAAAAATGAGCAAACTAGAAGGAACAATGCCTTGCGTCTCTATAGCGCTGTCTAGCTTTCAAAGATTTTTTTCGTATCTATGACTTGAACCTTTCTAGAGAGTGCTTACAAGGTATGTTCTTATTAGATGAGATTTTTCCCTCCAAAAAGCATTGTGCCACACAGTGGTTACAAGCTCAATCTTGAGAGTCAGATGGATGTGAGTTATAATCCTTGTTCTGCCATTTCTATCAGTGTGACCTTGGATAAACTATACAATGTCTCTGAGCATCAGGTTCTTCCTCTGAAAAATGATTATGATAACTGCTTTACAGATAGTCTGGCCACACAAATGAGCACAGCGTATGCATAACGGTACACGTTTAATGAATCACAGTTGTTAATTCTTCTCGTTAACATTGCTGTTGCTACTTAGTCCTACAGGCAGAGTGAATACTTTCTAGCTATTATGTAAAGACAGTGGCCAAAGTAGAATGGACAGTGGAGACTTGAAAACTGACTTATTAAGAGAGAAAAGTGTTTCTCTTCTGGAAATCATTTCAACAGATGATATCAAAATATTGGCATGCTCATTTCCACATCCCATCAACCTCCAAATATGTTTTTTTTTTAGAGTTGACAATCCTCCACCTGAAAACTTTTCAGCCTGATCTCTCATGAACAGCTTTATGCTGCGTGTGAATGTCCAGTTAATAGACGTTACTAATCCTATGATATTTCTTATTTATTCCACTCTTGAGTTAGTTTTAATTAAAATTACTTTTATACTTCATGTGCATTAACCAAGAGGCAGTATTGTAGCAATTAAAGACTCCAAGACAACCATGATCCACAAAAAGCTTCTAAAAGTTATTTAACATCATCATCTTTTTGGCACACCTGTTTTGCGCAGTATTTGATTTGAATATCCACATCTCTTAAATGCTTCATAATAATTAAAGTAACATACACAATTAATCTGTTATTGATACAAGTGGACAGATGAGTTCTCATTAAGGAAGTACTGGGATTCAGTGTTTAATTAGCATTATATATGCAAATGAGAGAAGGGACATTTTCACGTATACATGATTCTTCAGGAATAATCTGGTGTAATATTGGCAGAGAAAGAGCTATGGTGAATAAAAACAGCAAGGAAGAAATACAGCACTGTCATCTTTAATAATTAGTTTTGGGAGGAATAAACATAAGAATGAATGTAAATACTTAGCAGTATTTCTTTTAATATCCTACACATTTCATAACAGAGTTCTGGATGGAGAGCGATATGGTATATCTATGACAGAATAAGGAGGGGGCAGGCCCATAACATAGCAGTACGGACAGCTGGAAAAATGGGATCAATTCAGTTTGATAAAGTCCTTTCAAACTAGATAGAAGTTTTGACTCAATATGTTAAGTAATAAGAGGCACCTGGCTGGTCTTCACCTTCAAAGATTCACAGTCAAAATAGTTTTTACAAAACTAATAGAAATTATGATAATTTTACAAACAGCCTAAGACTTAGCTTGCAAATTGTGGCAGTGACGGAGGTGGTGGGCTACATTTAAGTTAGACTTTCTTGGCAATTTTATAGTAAGTATTGCAATGGATTACGCACAGCATGATGAGAAAGCTCTCTCTGCAGTGACTTGAGAGCAGGGCTGATTCTCAACAGACTGGGTCCTTTAGGTGAGTGTCTCAGTGGAGGTGAGGTCCAGGGACAAATGTAAAACATTACCCTAGATCTTGTATAAGACAGTCACTCATCGGGTTAATGGTATGACTGTATCAAAGTAACCGTGTGCTTATGGCGTAATCTACATACATTATCAGGGGTGCTGCACACAAAAGATTGTACACTGCCTAGCCCTAGAGGGAGCCACCAGAATCACAGACTTCACAGATTTATATATTATGGCAATGTGTTTCTGGCAAATGTCAGTCAAATGTTTTGCTCTATAAATTAAGCACAGGACTTTCCATTTGTTGTATGGAAGAGTAAGCTCCTAATTGAATCTCCTTCAAATAATTACAAATTCTGGTCAAAATACAGAACAGCAACTATCTGAGGGACTTGGAGAGTAAACAAAAGTAGGAATATTTTGAAGGGGAGTAAATACTCGGAATAAGTGACTAGCATGGGTGAAGTTTCAGATTTTCATGGTTCTACCCTTGGGGTAGCTGAAGCAAAAAGAGGGAAAGAGCCACTGGAGAATGAAGTGGGGAGCTTCATAAAGGAGAGAGCATGAGAAAGAGAACCAAGAGTTTTGTGTATAAACTCTGCTCAAGTTGCTAACCCTTGAAGCAGGCGAGTGCAAGACACACTAAAAGCTTTATGGAAAACCGTATGGAGATTCCTTCAAAACACTAAAAATCGAACTACCATATGATCCAGGAATCCCGCTTCTGGGTACATATCCAAAGGATTTGAAATCAGTACGTCAAAGAGGTATCTGCATTCCCATGTTCACTGAAGATTATTCACAATAGCCAAGATCTAAGTGTATATCAATGGACAGAAGAAACATGGTATATATACACAATGGAATACTATTCAGCCTTAAAAAGAAGGAAATTCAGTTATTTGTGACAACATGGATAATCCTGGAGAACACTATGATAAATGAAATAAGCCAGGCACAGAAAGACGAATACCACATGATCTCACTTTTATGTGGAATCTAAACCAAGCAAACTCATACAGGCAGAACGTAGAATGGTGGTTGCTAGAGGCTGGGAGGGTGGGGGAATGGGCAATGTTGGTCAAAGGGTTCAAGATTTCAGTCAGATAGAAGGAGTAAGTTTTTGAGATCTGTTGCACAACATCGTGACTATACTTAGCAATGTAGTGTATATTTCAAAATTACTAAGGGTAAATTTCAAACGTTCTCATCACAAATAATATTAAGTATGTGAAGTGATGGATATGTTAATTATCTTAACTTACTTATTTCCTATTGAATACATATATCAAAATACCACATTGTACCCCATAAATATATACATTTATAATTTGTCAATAAAAATAAAAAATAAGAAGCCAATAAAATAAGCAATCTGAATGGTAAGCTGAGCTGCCAAGACAATGTATGGGAGACAGTTTGCAGTTTGAGTCCAAACAAAATAATTGCTTAGTCGAGCAAAAGCATCAACACCCTTTAGAGTAATATAATAAAATCCAGAGTCTCCACAACATAATCCTCACAATGTTCAGGACATAATTCAAAATTATTTGATCAAGAGCCATGAAAACATGATCCACTTTCCAGGGAAAAACAACCAACATATGTCAACCCCAAGATGACCCAAATTTTGGAATTATAAGACAAATATTTTAAAGCAGCTATTATAATGTGCTCAATGTGATCAAACAAAATATGCTTGTAATGAATAAAATGATATAAAATTTTGGCAGAGAAAATTAAAAAGATAAAACCAGTATATTAAAACAATTACCAAACACATGGAAGTAGTATCTGGAGGAAAGGGTATCTTTTACAAATTTTCACAAAGGCACTGTATGGACTGTTAGTCAAATACATATTCCTGAAAAATACCTAAAACCTGTTGCCTTTATGAAAGGTCATAAAACAGTTAAAATTAATCCAGAAAAATTCCTTTTAAATACTTGGACTTAATACCCTGAAATAAAAAAAAGAAAGAAAGAAAAAAAGAGAAATACTTGGATTCAATCCCATATAAAAAGTGAACTAAAACATTAGTTGGCAATCCTAAGTAAGAAGAGAAATATACAAATCCCACTTAGTTTCATATTGTAACAAACTTCCAGGAAATACAATATATAATGACATTTATAAAGAGAATACCAACTATATAAAGTGGTGTAAAATTAAATTCCTCACAAATTTTTGGTCAATAGCTATTTTTTAAAATGTTGGTGTTTCTTTTAGATTATATAATATGAAATTTATAAACTTAATTCATGAAAATTGAAGTGATATAATCTGTGAACAATGTTGTTAAAACTATGTTATGATGTTTTGTAGGTATTAGTCACAGAAAAGATGGTAGGGCATATTTGTGAATGATTACTGGATCTCATTTACTGATTTCCTTTTACAAAATATTATTTTGTTTTTTTCTTCAGGGAATACAGAGATCTATTTTGCTCTATTGGATGAGAACTTCTAGCACACTGTATAAGAAGCAAAGGAATTATTCAATTAATAGGGATGTGCACAGGAAAAGAGCTACTGTCTTGGGACATTGATACTCTATTTAGAGAGTTGGTGATGGAGAGTGGTGTTTGAGGAAACTGTGAGAAAGCTATCAAAAACTGTGGTGTCCATAATATATGTTATCAGGTTTCTATTTAGCCACATTAATTCAACCTGTAGTGTATTCTCCAAATATTAAAGGTAACAGTATATTTAACAAGACTTCTCAGATCTCTTTTGCCAGGATTGATAATATGAATATTTTATACTGGCAAAAAGAAACCCAGTATTACCAATTGAGAAGTAAGACCTTCATTTATGCCTTTTATATTTGGTGGGGCTTTTTTTTGTGGTTCAATGGATATATACCCACCTTTTTAATGTATTCATTCCCATATATCTTTTCTCCAATGAAGCTGAAATCTCTTCAATATTTATAACTATATTACATGTTTCTCTGACATTCCACATAGCTCCTAGCACAGATGTTAAATACAAAGGCAGGGTATTAGGCAGTTAGGAGCTCAAAATTAAGAAACAATTATCTGAGTTCAGATCTGGACAAGTAACATGAACTTTCTAAATGATAGTTTCCTCTTCTTTTAAATGGAAATAATATTAATAGCTACCTCATAAAGTTGTTGTGTGTTTTGGATAGGATGGAGCAAGTAATTGGTTTATGTTAGAACATGGAACATAGTAGGAGCTCAATAAATAGTAGTTATTATGCTTATATTATTATTGTACTTTATCAAAAATTTGTTGAACAAATGAATGAATAATGATGTAATTTTATTATGTCATTATTTTATTAACTTGGAAATTTTATCTCATTTTGATCTCCAGGAGGTGCTAAGTGGTTCATTTGAAGGTTTATATAAAAGGTGAACTAAAAAATTTGGCAATTCTAGATGAGAACGGAAATATGCAAATTTTGTATTCAGTTCCATATTCTATCAGACTTTCGGGAAATACAACTTAGGACATTTATAAAGAGAATACCAGGTATGAATCTTATGACTGGATGAATGTCACAGTTATTTGCCAGCATCTACAAGTTGCAATGTATTATCCAAAGTTAGAGGGTAGAATGGAGAATGGAAATAGAAAGATAAAAAAAAGCATGGGCCTGGTTCTCAAAACCTTGCAACTTTCCTTTAAAAACTGAAACAATAAATTATCCAGTATGGATAGTGGTCCCACACATTGCAGGTAGCTGAAGACTGTAAAATAAATCATCATACTTATATAAAAATGGATATATATACTATTAAATTCACAAATTCTCCTCTACTTTTGCTCTAATAATTATAATCCAAATTTCTGATACTTATCTGAGGGTCACATAATCATTAGCTTATGCACAGGAGCCCCATTCTCTACTTTCCAATTTGTCATCTAATAAAGATTTCTGTTCTTAAAATTAGGCCTGCTTTGTTAGTAACCTACAGCCTAGCTAGATAATCTAATAAGGCTCTTATCATTCTTCTCGCTTTCTGATTAGATGCATCTACCAAAATCTCAAGTCACATTTAAAATTATGTTATTAGTGAAGAATCCAATGAAGGCAAAACCAACTACAAAAATAACAAATAAACAAAAACAAGACCACCA
Organism: Indri indri; assembly: GCA_004363605.1. Taxonomy (NCBI): domain Eukaryota; kingdom Metazoa; phylum Chordata; class Mammalia; order Primates; family Indriidae; genus Indri; species Indri indri. Next base: position 13,441 of record RJWJ010011505.1, on the reverse strand, counting down.
CTACCAATGTGGTCAGTGGTGTGCTGGTAAATGTCTAATAATTGGCTCTCAAGAAAATAAAACAAAACCCTGATTTGTAGCATCGGCCAACTTCTGTGGCATAAATTTTCCATCCATGGCTGATTTCAAGCTACCAATGTGATGTCACTGAATTGGCAGTTGAGAAGAGAAGCACAGTAATATATACTATTATATAGTCATTCTGCCAATGAAGACACAATAGATATACATAACCTCTAGAGTTATAATATTAAATAGCAAAATGGAGTAAATAATTAGGAATATATGGGTTTTTTAGTGTTACTATTTTTTTTATGTAACTTATTTAATTTTAATTTCATATAATTTAATTTTTAATAATGGCCATGCTTAACGACTAACTTGGAAAATTCCTGAAAATTCAATGGTTGGCTCTTGAGAGCTAGTCTGAACAGGCTCCAGCACAGCACTGAGTGTAGAGTGATGAATGGTAAAGGTATGGTACATGGATTTGAAACTAAACTTTGCCACTTCCAGGTGTTCCTTGTCAAATTGACTAATCTCTCTAAACCTCAGTGTTTTCATCTACTTGGTAGACTTGTTGCAAAGATAAAATGACGAAATACATGTATTACACTTAGCACAGTGTCTGAAACATAATAATTTATTCCATGTATTATAAATAACACACTGTTGATAAAATTACTCTGCTTGTGATGAAAAATATGAGTGGAATTTTATTGATGAGAAAATATATTTCCTATTTTGTGATCTAAGAATCACAAAATTTTAGTAAATTTTGCTTCTTAGACATCTGGTGGTACTCTACTAGTAGAAACTGTAAGGGAAAAAAATGATCTTGATTAGTATGACTGATGCAATGTTTCATTAGCTAGATTGTGAGGCAGAACAGAATCCATACATTCTGGAATATATCTGCAGCAAGAGCAAATAGGTTTCATCTCAGGTATAAATTCTGGTTAATTGAGAGTGTCATGTTGAGAAAGATTCTGAGGCTGCTTCCAGGATTGGCAGGAAAGAGAACTTTAATATATAAGCAATAGCTACTATGGTTAGCAATGGAGGGAAAAGAAACCATTACATGCATTGAACATCCTTGATCTGGGTCTATGCTTATAGTGCCTGAAAAAAATTCATGTTGTACTGTGCTTGTAAAGGAAAGGAAAAAAAAAAAAAAAACAAACCCTCATTTGAACATATTCCTGAGTTTGGGGTATCACACATTTGAAATGGAGGTTAACCAAAATATGATGGTGACTTCATAAAAAATTTATATAATTTATGGTCACGGAGCTAGAAAACAAAACTGGCTCAATTCAGATGTTTTTTGGGGGAAGGGTAGTTGGAAAATGATATAAAGTAAATGGGACTTGCAACCAAAAGAAAAATTATTTCTGGCTATTTTTTCACAATCCGTTTGAGAGCCATACAACGAAAATAGCAATGTTGGAATATTATTTGGGATATGTATTAATGGAAGCTACACATGCATGTTAAGAAAAGATTATGGGCCTTGCTTTTGGCTTTGCAAGCGGTATAACAATTCCATTTCCATATAAAATATGCAAGGCCACTAGGGTCTCACAGAAGGCAGCCAATTCTAAAATCACCTTAAGATAAAAGAGTAAAATTTAATTGTTCCTTGGCCTTCTTATCAAGGGGCAGGTTATGCTCTGTGGAACTAGTTTGTATAAAACAATTGACAAGTGTCAGACTACTTACAATCAGGTTTCTAAAATTATAAAAATCAATTGCTAGATTTTGCAGGCATCTTCTAGCATATTGTCTTTAGAACCTCTACTGAAAAAACCAAAATCATTTATCCTTTTTGGATATGTACTTCAGAGTCAAATGAACATCCATAATATTCAATACTGAATGCCTTACTGGAATGGGAACAAGAATTACTTTTGAGCAGTACAGGTCTTAGCAAATTATCCTAATTTTAGGGTAGCTATTTTGCAGTCAATTTAATTCTTTTTTTCTACACTCAAGCCCCATTTAATGAAAAACTCTTTTCTTTCTTTTTCTTTTTTAAAGCTTAAAAAATATAGAAAATTACAAAAAATAATGGAACAAATACTCATGTATCCAACCGCTAAATTCACACCTGTTAACATTTTGTCATTTTTGTTTCTTACATATTTGTTTGGTTTTATAAAAGAACTACAGAACTTTTGATAAAGTTGAGATCTCTCCTTTCTTCCTCAGCCTATTCCTCTACCTCCCTTCACCAGATACAACTGCTACCCATAATCCATTTACAGTATTGCATAATGTTTCTTATTACGTTACGCAAGTAGTATAAGTTTACATATTATTTTGTACCTTTCTTCTTTCATTCAACTTTTTATTTTTGAGATCTACTGATGTCAACAAATACAGATATGTCATTCTTTTTAATTGCTGTAAAGCTACTCCATCATATGCATGTGCCAATTTATTTTCTGTTTTCCTGTGGATGGATTTTTAGCTTTTTCCAAAAAAAAAAAAAACTGAAAAAAAAACCCCCATGTAATTTGTCTTCTTTAAAAATTTGTTGTTTTCTTTGGAAGAGTAGGGGGTTAGGGAGGGATAGGGAGAGATTTTTTAAAGGATACAAAATTACTGCTGGATAGGAAGAATAAGTTCTAGTGTTCTATACCACTGTAGGATGGCTACAGTTAACAATAATATGCTACATATTAATAGTTTCAAATAGCTAGAAGGAGGATATTGAATGTTCCCAATTCAAAGAAATGATACCGTAATTACCTTGATTTGATTAGTATACATTACATGTAGGAAAACATCACTATGTACCCCATGAATATGTACAATTATTATTTGTCAATTAAAAATTTGTTTTCCGAATTTTAATTTAAAAATTTAATTCCAATGCAAACAATTTAAACAAGCAAAGAACAAAATCTCTTTCAATCCCACTATCTAGAAAGTTAAATAAATATTAAGACTCCATAAACAATTTTGGTACAGGGGATTTTTAGAGAAAGATAGATACATACACATATTTACAAAATGACATCCCAATAAACAATCTACTTTTTTATGCTAAGCAATATTCAGTGACTATATTTTTGTGTCTTTCACAGGGAAGAAATTACTCTATCCACGTGGAGTAATATATGGATGTAAAATATGAAGAGTGTGGTTTGGTGAAATGCTAAGCAATGCTAAATAATGTCACTATGATGGTTCCATATCTTTTGGAATGTGGCTAACAACTGATATTTAGGCTATGAGGAATATTTAGATTCTCATAGTTTTTCAGCTCTAATTGATAATTATTGACAATAGCATGTTTAAATCACATAATTTCTAGGCCTTTAATGATAGAAATGAGCTTGGATAATACTTTTTGTTGCATGCCTACTATGTTCCAGGTGCTGTTCTCATTTAATTTTTACAACCAGCCTATTAATCATAGTTATCATGATAACTGTCAAAGCTAACAATTACTGTGTGGTTTCTGACACGCCAAGCACTTACCCCATTCAGGCCCCCCAGAAACCCTATGAGGTAAGCATGTCGCCATTCTCACTTTACGGATAAGGAAACCGAGAAAGAGATATTAAGTAATTCACATTAATAACAAGTGTGACCAAAATGTGGATCTGGATGGAACAGCACAGAATTTCCTCCCTTAAACTCTGTGCTAAACTGCTGTCACACAGACAATTTAAGTGGCCTGTTGAAGAGTTCATGAATATTTTGACTCTTTCACATTTACTTATTGTTCCAATTTTATCACAATGAATCAACCAGGCATCTCTCAGGAAAAGTTCCAAGCATAAAATCCTATTTCCAAGTGCAGAATCGCTGGCAACCTGTGCAATGGAGTACAGGCACACCACAGCTGGGGTGGACCGATGCTGCCACCGGCACCAGGTGAGAAGGCTCAAAGGCATTGAGCATCTGTGAACATCCTGACCTAACATGACCAAGTGTGAGCTTGTTCCTTGCTTTCCTCCCACTGGTTTTACCATATATGTGTACAGTTGGAATTACTTGAAAAAAAATGAATGATTGCTTGCTTTTGTGAAAATAATTTGTTCTGAAACCTTCATTCTTGAGTATTTAGTTTTTCTTTTATAGGGACAGGTGAGGAAAGAGGTGGAGACTCTTGTCGGAGACCTTATTTGGTTCTGAAAGCATTTTCATTTTTCAGTTCTTGTAGGAGATGAGCGCATTTAGGAGATGATATTTTTGTTTGACTAAACAAGATGTTGAAGGGTTTTCTTTTGGCAAACACGGAGCAAGGTTTATCAACGTTGGCACTAGTGACATTTGGAGCCAGATAATTCTTTGCTGTGGGGGCTGTCCCGTGCTTTACAGGCTGCAGAGGGGCTTCCCTAGCCTCTGCCCATTGGGTGCCAGTGGCATCGCACCCGCACTCTCCTGCACTTTTAACAAAATCGCCCTCAGTTGAGAACTACTGGTGTAGAGAGTCATCCACAACAGAGAGGATCGTAAAAGCTAGGTCTGGTTACTAAAATTTGGTTAAAACAAGAAGGATTCTGCTCTCAGTTATTCTCTCTCCTCTCATTCTTTCAAATGTCTCACCCATTGCCACATCTCATCAATTTTCATCTCTTTGTGAGTGACTCCTAAATGTGCACCTTCAGTCCAGACTCTCTCCCAAATCCCAGTCCTCTCTCTTTCCTGCTACCTGCTGGATATTTCTCTGTGGGCAACCTGCTATCACCTCTAGGAAATTGAGACTGCCCTCTTCCTGATTTTCCGATTCCATTAAAGGCCCCACTATCCCACCAGACATCCAGGATTAACACCTTCATTACCTTTGACTCCTCCCTTTCTGTTAGACCCATACTCCTCCTTTACAATTCAGGATTTCCTGGCAATTACACATTCCTTGAAACCAGGCCCAGATCACTTCACCAAAGCCCCACTCCAATCTTGTCTGTACTCCAGCTTAACCCTAGTAAAGGAGCTCTCCAGTCATGCTACTCCCTTAGAGGCATCCATAATGGCCTTCTTCACCTAATGATACACAAATTAAAGTCCCTCAGCCGCATTTGGAATAACTCACAATCTGCCCACCACACGACTTTCTAGTCCCACTTTCCCACCACTCTTTTAAAGAAATCTACTTCACGTGAACTTGAAAATTCTTCTATTCACTCTCCCTCACATACATTTTTTTACCATCTTTTCCCTTTGTCTTCTCCTCCACTCACTGAACTTCTACTTATATTTAATGCTCTCTTTGCTAGTCCAGATGCCACCTCCGCCCTGAATGCTACTCTGATCCTTTGGGTGAGAAGCATTCTTTCTCCTGGAACTCCTATGACACCTGTAGAATTGCTTAAACTATTCATGTTGCAAATTCATACTGTAGAGTTTTGGGTAAGTGGCTTATGAGTCTAAAACCTTTCCTACAGTTCTTAGCATTATGCCTTGCACATAAAATGCATTCATTAAGTATGTGCTGAATGAATGAAAGAGAGAGAGAAAGCGAGAGAAAGCGAGAGAGAGAGAGAGAGAGAGAGAGAGAGAGAGAGAGAGAGAGAGAGAGAGAGGTTTTTAATACTATGGTAAAGTCATTTGTAAGCAGAACCAAAAAGGCTCCTTTACCTGGTATGAACTACGAAATGCCTTGGGCCAAAAATATTTCTCATCTAATTGCTGTATGAAACTCCATTTAAAAAAAATTCCTTTGCTGTCTTGGTTTTTCAGATTTCAGGAAAGTATTGAAATAAGCAATAGTTAGTTGATAAGAGTGCCTTTATAAGAGATCTTGATGCAGAATGGGAAACATGTTGGGTTTCTTGGAAGAAAGTATATGAGAGCATCTCTATGCATACATGTTTATGTACATATAAATTTATATAAAGAGACATATACATATATGTGTAATATGTATATATATTAAAAATTTATTTTGTAGGTTGTATTAAAATCATGAGCAATTTTAAGAAAAAAGTTTAAGATCATAGCAGGAACACTTGGGTGATATTAAACATAAACATGCTTATATTTAAGCAGATAGGCTTATAAGGCAGCTGAAATAAAAACCATTTTTCAACTAGAAGTATGACATACTTCTTTCTACTCATTATTTCTTATAATTTTCTTGTAGCTTTTGAGGTGGAAAGACTGATAAAGAGACACTGACTTTCACTATTTCTAATCCACAAAAAAAAAATGACTGTTTTTTTTCTAAATTTAGCTCATTATAATTATCTGGTTTTTCCCAAGGCATTAACGAGGCCAATCAGGGGATCTAATGACTAATCTCACAGGAAGAATGACTGGTGACTAAAGCATTCCTGATGTCATATACATATCTTTTGATGGTTAGAGCAAGTTGAACTGGTATCTTTACCTTACAAGCATGTAGTTTTGCTTTTATACCCTGAAATGGTATGTGCAAATTACAGTCTCTAGGGCTGAAGCTACTTGCCATGGATCTATGAAGGGAGTGGTGGAAGAATGGCTTCAAAATCAGAGAGTGGCTTTTCAGTCAGGAAAGTGCGATTGCTTGCTGGAACAACACCTAAGGTTGACCCCATGAAAGCAGTTGTGATTGGGCAACTGAGTCAGCCTCCTAGACCCCAAATATCCCTCCTATATTTGCTGACTTTTGTCTGAACGAGGCTTTCTCTCTAAGATTAAACATTCCAAGACATTTGTTTACCTTATTATATGAATGACTAGTTTCATTCAGACGTTTGCTCAACCAATACAATGCATCCCATGTGCCAGTGCAGGCAAACGGTATCGATCGATCCTAACAACTATTTCCAGGTGGACCAGGAATGAACTGAGGGAATTCCCTTCCCCAGGCAAGTGGGCCTGCTCCCAAACTCAGCTTATTCAGAGCCCTCAAAGTTCCATGTGTTGCACATTGGGGGTCCCATAAGCTTCTGTGAAGGGCTAATACCTTAGGCCAAACTGTTACTCTAAGTCAAGCTATCTTTGTCTTTCTTATAAGACTATTCCCACACTCACCCATGAGAAAGAAAGAACTCTCTCAGTGGAAACCAGATGACCATTCCTGCCTCATTCTTGTCTGCACCCAGTGACTCACGTTGGCATTTCCTTGTGCCCTTTGCCAGTGGAACTATTCTAGTTATTGGGGATATATGTATAAAACAAACAAAAATCCTTACCCCCAAGTATCCTACAATCTAGTGGGGAAGCCAGACAATTGGTACATTAAGTAAATAAATGAAATATATACAGTGTAGTACACACGAAAGTACTAAGTGCTCTGGAAAAAAAAAGAAAGCAGGGAAGGAGAACAAAAGTGTTGGGGATGGTGGGTGGGTGTCGCCCTCTTCGTAGAGTAGATTTTGAGAGGTGATAGGGAGAAAGACAGGCTAAAGGCATGGAACATTTGAAAGTGTGGGTGAACATTATACCAAGTGAAAAGGGTAAAGGGGGTCGGGGTATACGGGAAGTGCACCAGACAAATGTGTTTTGTTGCTTTTTGTTTTTCCCTAGCCTGCTCCTTAACCAGTATTTACCTGGCCGTTAGGGGCTTGGTGTGGATGATGACAACGCCACCCAGAGGTCCTCAAAGACACTGACGCTTAAAGAGGTCTTTTCATGCATCAAAATGGGAATAGTATGTCTCTCCTGCCCACCTCTCAGGGCTGTTGTGAGGATCAAAGGAGAGAATGGCTGTAAAGTTGTGTTGAAAACAAGGAAACTCTGCACACTAGTAAGGCATTACTATTGCAGAATTGTGTTAGAAATAAATGGAGTGACTATTCCTGTATCCAAACATTATTAATTGTAGTATAAATATGAGCGAGCGAGAGAGAGAGGCTAGACATGGGAGGGTGTGGCTCGTAATCATACATATCAAGCTATTAGCTGACTACATCCAGATGAAGAGACACCCTTCCTTTCCTACCACAAATCACCACTGATGGCCAGCACAGCTTTGTTCTTCTGAGGTTACTTTGCTCCTTACTATATTAGACTGTAAAGCACGGGATCAATTCTAGGGTAAAATATTGATTTTTACCCTAATAAGTAAATGTGTAAATTGAAAGGCAGGTTAATTTTGCAGGCTCTTAAGTTACCCAGGCAATAGAAAAAATATCAATAATTGCCAAGTGAAAAAGAGAAAAACTGATGAGAAAATATTTCCTTTAAGAATACATAACATGGCTGGCCATGGTGGCTCATGCCTGTAATCATAGCACTTTGGGAAGCCGAGGTGGTAGGATCACTTGAGGTCAGGAGTTTGTGACCAGCCTGAGCAAGAACAAGACCCTGTTTCTACAAAAAATATAAAAATTAGCTGGGCATGGTGGAGTGTGCCTGTAGTCCCAGTTACTTGGGAAGCTGAGGCAGGAGGATCCCTTGAATCCAGTTTGAGGCTGCAGTGAGCTATGACGAGGCCAAGCTCTACAGTCCAGGTGACAAGAGTGAGACCCTGCCTCAAAAAAAAAAAAAAAGGAATGTGTGACAAATGGCAAAACTATTGAATATTTTGATACTAAAAGTAAAAACAATTTTCTTTTGTTCTATTTTAAAAACATCACGTTTTTTCTTCTTTATTATTTCACAGACACACCCCCCCAAAAAAGAATTTACTAGACATCAGGAATTGGTAAATTTGAAGGCAATTTCTATTGTTCAATCGCTTCTAAGATAGTAAGTAGGGAGCTTGCAATTAGTTTATGATTCATAATCTTCAAGTATTAGTAACTGTTTTAAAAGAGAAACTAATTTTCTGAAATAATATTAGAAACACACCTTTAATGTTTAATTTTTTAAAAACTAGAATATAATGATTTTGGATGAAAACAACAGTTACAGGAGAGAGCACTTAAAATTTCTTATTAATAGAAATAATCTGGAAACAAAATGAATCTAACAAAAACACATTAAAATGTTTTACATATTTGTGTACTATGAAGGAAAGGTAATCTTACACAAATGTAATGGGTGAAGTAGATGAAATTAACTGATTTGAAGTTGCCCAGACTTCACTATATGAAATGTATTTGAATGCCTTGTCTTCACAATTCCCACAATCTCTCCATGCATATTTGGTGTACAAAGTTAATGAGAATTTTATCATCTCAATGTTCTCTCTTTCTGAGCCCTTGAGTTAGATATCGTTTGGACTACAAGGTGCAACCTCAGTGGTGTCTCAGGAGTAGGATGTGCAGGGAACTGTGAAGCATCTAGTAGACCCAGAAAAGGCCTGGGTCGGGGACTCCAGTGCCTGCCCACGTCATGCAGGGCTCCCTTCTGCAGCTGTTATTGGCTTATAGGTTGTTACAGGGGAAGGTGTTTATGACCAAATATTACTTCTGAAAAAAAGCACAGGCAGAGTAAGAAAACGTGTCACTGGGTAGCATTTTTTCAGAAATTTGATGTATTCCTACATGTGCAAATTCTTAGTTTCTTATAAATACTTACAGTGAATGAACTCTTGCAGTTTTAGGTCTTGTTCATTTTTAACGCTACATACAATCAGTATACAGAAATCAGAAATACAGCACTAGTAATTTTGATATATAACCACCATGGTATATTAAGAATATGTGATTAATATTCTTCCATAAAAAATTTCAACATAATGCTCTATCAAGCACTAAGCACCTGTTAGCTATGATCTTAAAAAACAACTTTCCTCTCTTCATTTGAATATTAATATGTTTATTTTCAATTCAATATGTGAAAAGGATAAAACACAGGTTCAAATTTACAATTCAGTAGAGTAGGGTAGGTAGAAATGTAGTCCCCCAAATATGTCCATGTCCTAATCCCTGGAACCTGTGAATATATTACCCTACATGACAAAGGGACTTTGGAGAGGTTAAGAATCTTGGGGTGGGGAGATTATCCTGAATGATCAGGGTGGGCCCGATGTGATCACAATGATCCTTATAAAAGGGACACAGGAGGGTCAGAGTCAGAGAAGGAGATGTGACAATGGAAGCGGGGTCTGGGTGATGCGGTGTCATGAGCCAAGGAATGCAGGTGGCTTCTGGAATCTGAAGAAGGGAAGGAAATGGATTTTCTCCTAGAGCCTCCAGAAGGATTACAGCTCTGTCTATACCTATATTTTAGCCCCCTAGGACCCATTTTGGACTTCTGAGCTCCCAAACTACAAGGTGATAAATTTATGTTGTCTTAAGCTCTAAGTTTGTGGTAATTTGTTATATCAGTAATAGGAAACTAAAAGGGTTTACAAATTGATTTGTTGCCCCATTCTCCATAAATGCTAGATGCTCAATAATAATAGACAGAAGATAAAAGTTATTTAAGAAAAAGCCAGTCTGGGTTTGGTGGCTCGCACCTGTAATTCCAGCACTTTGGGAGGCCAGGGGGGAGGATCACTTGAGGCCAGAAGTTTGAGACCAACCTGGGCAATATAGTGAGACCCTGTTTCTACAAAAAAAGGAAAAAATTAGCCAGGAATGGTGGTGCAGGCCTGTATTTCCACTTACTTGGGAGGCTGAGGCAGGAGGATCCCCTGAGCCCAATGGGAGGTTGCAGTGAACTATGATCGTTCCACTGCACTCCAGCCTGGGCAACAGAGCAAGAACTTGCCTCTAAAAAAGAAAAAAAGAAAAAACCAAAGAAACAGAAGCATCTGACAGTTCCTAGATGCATAGATTAAGAAGGCATGTTTTGTGGAAGCATCTTGTGGACATCTCTCCTACTGCCACTTTGTAATTTTAACACCTGGTCACCATCCTCATGAACAAAGCTGGCAGATAACACACAAGGAATGGTGAGTCAAAAAAGTTCTAAGGAAAACATGCATATCATTCTACAATTTTTATCAATTAGTAAATCCCTAAATGTCTATTATAAACATCCTTTGTGTTCAGTGGAGACTTTGCAGAAATGCAGTCATTCAAATGACCATATATAGCAGCAGAAGCTGCCTGGGATACAGTAATGTCTCCTATGAAGAAAATCCAAATTGGTATGTAGGGTGAGGAGGCCTAGAAGTTGCATCCTTGGTCATTTGACAGATTTGACTGTCTCTCCAGATGGTCAGAGAAGGATGCATGCAGGAGATAGATTTGCAAGTATCCTTTGAGGGAAAAAAGAGGGTGGTACAGAGCATGCTATGCCCATAGGGAAAAGACTGACCAGGAAATGAACAGCCTTCCTGGGAGTCCCAGAGAGGAGGCATAAGGGGCTGCGATGAGAGCCTGATGCACAGACTGAATTCATTGTTCCTACTTTATCAGGTAATAAGAAGCACAGCCAGGAGCCCGAAGAGAAAAACTAGAAATCACTAAACAGAGCTGTAGAAGGGCAGTTTTGGCGGCAACACTAAGGTACTGCAGTGAGAGGGTTCTAGAGACCCAGACCCCAAAACATGCAACAGAAGAGGAGTAAAATAGCCCAGGTAAGAAATAATCGTTTTTAAATAAAAGTAAAAGCAAAGGAGATGGAGGGATGATTTGAAAGATGAGTAATGTCAGAAATTACCAGATACAGAGAAAGCTCCAATGTATTTTTTAGATTTCCCTTGAAACTTCATGAGTGGCCACCCTGCAATAAACACTGTTCAGAAAGAGAGATAAATGGCTGTGGCACTTCAGTTGTGATGGCATATTTAGCTCAAAGTGTCTTCCACAGCGACAGGACATAATATGTGAAATTCAATGAAAGACAATTTGGGAGGTAGGCAAGTAAATGTGTCTCTCATTTATATGCATGCTGCAGTTGAGTGCAAGGAAAAGAAAGGATAATGTCTGTAAGCGTCCAAATGTTAGAGAGGAGGATTAGAGCCTAGGATGGATCTCTGGTATTCCTTCCTTAGAACAGCTTTTTGGGGGAGAGGTTGGGATGTAGAATAGGGATTTTAGAAGAGAGCACCTTTCGTGGAAGATTGCAAATTGCTTAGAGAACACGAATGTTAGGTGACCATGCCTAATATTCCACCATGATTTATACAATACGGTTGCAACCCCGGATACATCCCTAGCATCTGTCCCTCATAGTTACCAGCTTTATCCGTCTCTTTGTCTCGACATCCCCACATAATCTTCCCTGCCCCATCGGCCTTTGAAGCCACACAGTCCTTGGTGGTATCTGCTGCCTTTTTTTCCTCTGCCCTTGCATCCATGTCACAACATGCATAGTCATCATCTGTGTGTCAACTTTGCTTCCAGAAGCCCAGCCCAAAGTCCAGCAAGACAATTTATAAATGTACTCACAAAATGTTCCAGGAAGCACAAGATGAATGTACAAAACTCTATTTGGAAAATGACAATTCTTATAATACTTCTAAAAAACCCTCAATTCACAAACACATGTGTGCCCATGGCTCTAAGGCTTTGCTTGTGCCCAGAGACAGGTCCTCACTACAGAGGGAAATGGTACATTTCACTGATATCTTGAGGGTTGCCTGTCTTTTTTTGTGTCTGTCTTTGATCTGATGCCAGGGAGAGCAAAAAAGCTGCCATCTTCTCTGAACTTTTCCCCTAGGCCTACTCTGTCTTCCTATTTTTAATGTGTTTTATTCTCTCCCTACTATAGAAAAATGAGAGATTCAAAATACACTGCTTATTAAAGAACAGACTACTTTTTGTAATTTATGTGTAAACTCACAACCTATGAAATCTACATACAAAAATAGAAAAATAAGAACCTGCTGATAACATGTAAAGGGTGACTAGGTTTGTTGGTAGAATCCTCAATATCCACCCTGCCTGCATTCCCTCACGTTGTCAGGGTACATGCTTAAGAACACACACTTGGGCATCCAGACTCTCTGGGTTTGAATCCCAGCTGTAAATCTCACAAGCTGGGTGGCTTGTTCAAGTGATTTAACCTCTTTATGCCCCAGTTTCCCCAAATATCCAGTTGATGATAATAGTATTTTGGCCCTCAAATGGGAACCATGAGGTCTCTACTTGTTCAATCTAAACTTCCACACACTATGACAAGAGAAGTTGACAGGTGTTGCCAAAGAAAAATATAAACTAAGACACATTTACTATGATAGAAAGTGGAAGCATCTGTCCCTAGTGGGCCTACAAGGGTACATTGGGCTCCAGGGCCCCAGATCTGAAGAGTGAGAAAAATGGAGGAGTAATGCCTAGATAAAAGGGCCTCAAAAAAGGTGATCTGAAAAGCAATTGACAGGAAGGAATGAGAGCAAAGGAGACCAGAGAGGAAGCACAGAAAGAGTAAGGAGCAGAAACCAAGAGTGGGGCACTACTCCCAAGTCAACAGGCTGCTCAGGACGTGGCAATCAGGTGCCACTGCAGCAGGCAGACAAACAGGAAGCTTAGGTCACCTTTGGAGAAGCTCAGGAGGCACCGGGCCAAAGCTGAGATGGTGGAACATGATAGGGGAGAAGTTACTCCAGTGGGTGAGATGTGCCAAAGAGGTGTGATGGCTCAACCCAGCCTGTTAGGCAGAGTCCCTGGACTTTGGACTAGAAGCTGGGAGATGAGGGAGAGGAGTCCTTCCTGGAGCAAGG